>JAXGGA010020335.1:0-18466 GCA_038373865.1 Uloborus plumipes | reverse complement strand
AAAAATATTCTAATATTTTGAACCAATGTTAATTTTATTCTAATATTTTGATTTTTTTTCAGAAGTCGATTGCAATATCTAATTTATTATTATTTTACATATTGTTTACGTTAAAATATTATATAAACATTCCAGATTTCATTTATAAGCAATTTAATTGCAATAACTTAGCATAAAAAATAAATAAATGGAACAGGATTTCCATTTTATCACTTTTTCTAAATTATTCTAATATTTTGAATATGAGGTGTATTTGGTATGACTAAAGTTAAAGAACAATTGATCACTTATTTCTCGAGTTATATCTAAAAATGTAAAATTTTGAAAGTGTACGGATACTTTTGGCCACCTAGTGTATTTTCAGGTGATCAATCATGATCATTTCATGTCTCTTCTTTCACAAGGTGCCAAAATTAAATTCCCGTACCCCCCCCCCCCCCCATACACACACTAATTTATTTTTAACATCTTGAATTCCTATTATGTTTATCGCAATTTCGAGTTGCGACAGGACCATATTTACATTTAATATCATAGGGAATTTGATCGCCGAATTTTAAAACGCAGATAGATTTTTAATTAATTTTTAAAAGACCCTCATGCAAAACAGTGCACACAAAAACTGTATTACAGCTAAAAACTATCTTTACATTGCTGCGTTTTTAGCCTACTTTCCCGTTAAAAATAAAAGTAAGACGAAAAAAGTATTAAAAGTAGCTTAATGTATCTAAAAAATATCGCCAAGTCCAAAAATATCGCCAAGTTAAAAAAATATCGCCAAGTCCAAAAAATATCGCCAAGTTAAAAAATATCGCCAAGTCCAAAAAATATCGCCAAGTTAAAAAAATATCGCCAAGTCCAAAAAATATCGCCAAGTTAAAAAAAATAAAAAGGTAAAATGAATATCGAAAAATTAAAAATTTGAAAGTAGGGTATTGAGATGGGGAATTTGTGTGTCGGTCGGTCGGTCGGTCGGTCGGTCTGTCTGTCCCCCCCCCTAATAACTTTTGAATGAACATTCCGATTTGGACAATCTTTTTCTTGTTGGAAAGATCTCGGCGAGTACAGCTCATTCCCATATTTGATTTTTCGATTTGAACAATTTTTGGTTCAACTTTGAACCGTTCAAACAACCTGTCCCGCGGTGCTAACTTTTGAGTGAACAGTCCGATTTGAACAAACTTTTTTTTGTTCGAAAGATCTTATCAAGGATACTTCATTCCCGTATTTACATTTCCGATTTGAACAATTTTTCGTTCAACATTGAACCGCTCAAGCAAGCTGTCACCCCTAATAACTTTTGAGTGAACAGTCCGATTTAAATAAACTTTTTTTTTTTTGTTCGAAGGATCTCAGCAAGGATACTTCATTACCGTATTTAAATTTTCAATTTGAACATTTTTTCGTTCAACATTGAACCGTTCCAGCAACCTTTCCCCACCTAATAACTTCTGAGTGAACCATCCGAATGGAATAAACTTTTTTTTGTTTGAAAGATCTCGGTGAGTACAGCTCATTCCCATATTTCGCTTTTTGATTTGAACCATTTTTCGTTCAATATTTAACCGTTCAGAAAAAAAATTTAACATTAGCGCCTACGGGGAATTTAAGTGTAATGTTGATCCTGAACTTAAAGTCGGATTTCCTTCAAACTAACTTTGTAAGAAAATGGTTTTGATAAATAATGTTTGTAAAGTACTTTTCTGAATAATCTTATGTGAGGACTCTGATTCCGACTCCGACTCCGCAAACATGGCGGAAATGCAGGCTCAGAAAAAATGACTGACTGTGCAGACGATTTTTTGTTTATTTATTCGTTTGTTTTATTTTATTCATTTATTATTATTATTATTATTGGCAGACGATTTTTTTTGTAACAAAAATGTTTCATTCACGAGAGTATTTTATTCTTCATTTATATTTAATAACTGGCAACGGATTAAAAGTGAAATTCGAGACATTTTATCAACGGACGGGTTTTTTTTTTCTTTTTTTTTCTTTCTTTGATAAAATGTGTTTTGATGTACTTTGTACTTTTATTTATTTTTTTTTTTTTGAAAACAATTGAGGAATTTTTCTACGGAAGAACTGTAACAGTTACATTCTTTAAAAAGTGCGACAAAACTTTATTTATTCATTTTTTTACTTTTTATGTGTCTATTTCATCTGATGAGAGGGGTATATTTTGCTTTTAGAAATTAGCTTTAAGTGCTAAAAAGGTATGTTCGACAAAATTTTTAGTCTCTGATAATCAAGAGAATAATAGAATGCCGATGTCAATGTACGGGAAAGTAGGCTCATTTAGTTCTTGACAGAACTTCTTGTTTCTTCTTAAATTGTCAAATAGTTTAAGTCTATTAATTCACTGTGAAGATTGGATTTGTCAAAAGGCATTCCAATAACCTGCCTCGGGTGTAGTTTTTAGCCTACTTTTAAGTTAAAGTAAAAGAAATACGAAAAAAGCATTCAAAATGGCTTAAGGTGTCTTAAAAATGTCCCAGAGTTCAACAACAACAAAAAAAAAGTTGAAAAGGATTAATAAAGTAAAATAAATATCAAAAAATTAAAAATTGAGAAACAGGGTTTTGAGATGTCGAAAAACGTGTCTGTCTGTCGTTCGGCCTGTCTCATCCTAATAACTTTTGAATGAACAGTCCGATTTCAACAAACGTTTTTTTTTTTCGAAAGATCTCGGCGAGAACACATTATTCCCATATTTCACTTTTTGATTTGAATAAAATTTCTTTCAGTTTTGAACTGTTAAAAAAAACTTAACATATAGCGCCTACGGGGAAATTCAAGCTCAATGTAGATCCTGAACAGAAAAGGCGGATTTCCTTCAAACTAGCTTTGTTAGAAAACGGTTTTTATGAAGAATGTTTGGAAAATATTTTTCGGAAAAATGACCGACTTCTACCATTAGAATTTTAGAGCCTTCGATTCCGACTCCGACTATCGACTTCGACCGACGACTCCAATTTTTTGACTCCCACTCTGACACCGAATTCTTGACTCCGACTCCACAGTCTTGGCAGAAATGCAGGATCGGAAAATGTGACTGACTATTAGAGTTTTAGAACATTCGATTCCCACTCCGTCTTTTTACTCCTACTGACAATTCCATCTTTTTGATTCCGACTCCGACAACGATTCCTTGCCTCGGACTCCGACTCCGCAGCCATGTCAGAAATGCAGACTTGGAAAAAATATCCGACTGCAACTATTAGACTTTCAGAGCCTTTGACTCCGACTACACCTATTGACTTCGACTGACGGCTCCAACTTTTTGACTCCGATTCCTCGGCTCCGACTCCGACACCGAATCCTTGACTCCGACTACTCAACCACGGCAGAAATTCAGGCTCAGAAAAAATGACTGACTCTCACTATTAGAACCTTAGAGCCTTTTACTCTGACTCCGACTGAGCAGTCCGACTTATCAATTTCAGCTGTTTTGTATAAAGGTAAACAGATAGATGTTGAATTATGTAGATTATGTTGAAATTTTCTCTTATGCTCATTCGAATAGATGCCTAGAGGGGGTATACGCCCAAAATGTCGCCGGGAAAAAATGTCGCGGGCCAAAATGTCGCGGGTCAAAAGGTCGCAGAGCCAACAGGTCGCGGGCCAAAATGTCGCCGGTACAAAATGTCGCGGGCTAAAATGTCGCTGGTCCAAAATGTCGTCGGTTCAAAATGTCGCCGGGCAAAAATGTCGCCGGGCAAAAATATCGCGGGCTAAAATGTCGCTGGTCCAAAATGTCGCCGGTCCAAACTGTCGCCGGCCAAAAATGTCGCGTGTCCAAAATGTCGCGGCAAAAAATGTCGCCAGTCCAAAATGTCGCCAGTCCAAATGTCGTCAGACAAAAATGTAGAAGGTCAAATATTGATACAGTTTGTACCAAAAATTAAAACATACGAAAAGGCTTTTTATCACCAAATTCGCAAAAGATTGTTAATTTCTGTTGATGAACGTGTGCGTTAACGATAGTATGGACTAAAATTTTTGAAAAATACTAAAAAAAATTTACCCTTTCGGTTTGTAATTGTTGCGAGCGTTTTCCATGAAAAAAATAGTTTTCAAATAAGCGTACGTTATTTATTTACAATAGCTTATTTCACCTTGACTCGCTATCTACCAACTTAAAAACGAATAGATTAGCAGCCCAAGACAAGTTTAATTGATATCGAAAAGAAAATTTAAGTGTTAAAAAAGAAGTTGAAGAACAATGAAATGAAATAGATATACAATGTTTGAAACTTGATTTTTGTTAAAATTTCTTACATTATGGAAAGCAAGTCTATATTATTTAATAATAGTGTTTTTATTTTCTTCTACATATAATGTGTAAAAAAAAGTATTGGATCAGTGAAAAATTGTCAATTTGGAAGAATTTACACTTTCTGACGCGTGCTGAATTCAATTTTACCGTTTATTTTTTTTAAAGGAAAATGTGTAAGTGTGTATCTGCGTGACCCCTTTTTGGAGGCGACCTCAAAACTTACTGCATGAATTAGAATGAAATTTGGTACATACATGTACCAATTTGTGATTCAGTGCTGATTGGTTTTTGCCGCTTGTTCTTCCAAGGGAGTTTTTACATACAAGAATGTAATGGAACGTTTTCAGCGTAGCGTGATTATATGTCTGAAGGAGGTTCAGACGAAATCAAAAAAAAAAAAAAAAAGGCCCATAGGAAGCCTTCAGAAGATGCGCAACAGCATCGAGGAAGCAGAGCAATAGAGCTTTTTTTTTTTTCATTATTTGTGAGTGATGTATATCAAGAAGTAGTGCAAGTATTCAGACAGAATTTTGTTTGTATGTCTTAAAGGGCGAGATGCTTATTCATTTCTAGGGTTTATCAGCTCAGACATGGCACTGAACCTTCGTTACAATCAGTATTTAAATGTAGAGTTGAATATGATACCATTTTTTCTCTTGACATTTCACCTCCCCTTCCACCAAGTTGTTACAAAGAAAGCAATAAATCCACGAACGAGTTCTGTTCTCCAATGCGTCCCTAATTTGATTACAAACGTCCCCAACCTACTCTTAAAGAAAATGTTCTAGAAAAAAATTGCCGGCTGCGCGGTGATTAAACGGTATTCCGCTTTTGCAAAAGGAAAAAAAAAAAACCTTTAACAGCAAATTTATTTGTTTAATTTCTTTGTGTGCAAAAAAAGAAGAAATAATCCTAAATATAGTTTAAAAAAACTAAAAAATACGCTTTTAGAGTAAATCAAATTCAAAAGAAGATTTTCAAAACTGTTGAATATCCGCTAAGTTTACAAGCACTTATAATATGCATTTTGTGGACGATCGATGCTCAACTCAGAATTAATGGCAAATGCACTTATTATACATCAACATGAAATATAGTTTAGCCTTTAGTATTAATAATGGTATTAAATATATTACTTTTACGTTTATAAAGAACGTGAATTTTATCCTTTATTCAGAGTTACACATACATACAAACAAACATATCCACATGCAGAGCCCGATCATTCTGACATTGGATATGGGGCACATTTCTATTTTAGGGCCCCACCCCCCTTCTCATATCAGTCACGTGTTACGCGTAAAATGATTCGTACAATACCAGAATGAAATAAAAGTTTTGTGCAAAATCGAACTTGAAAAAAAAGAAAAATGTTATCAAATTATTAAGAGAAAAATATGCGTCGACCTACACAGTAAGGTTTTTTGTATTTAAGAGGCTTTGGATAAAGGGGATTTCGGGCCCCCCTGAAATCTAAGTGGAGGGGCCTGTGCCCCGCGTGCCCCTGCGGTAATCAGGCTCTGTCCACATGTGAAACTAATAGAAGCGTATTAACAAGAAGTTCTGTCAAGAACTAAACGAGCCTACTTTCCCGTACATCGACATCGGCATTCTCGCATCTGATCATTATTCTCTTGATTATCTGAGACTGAAAATTATGTCAAACATACCTTTTTAGCACTTAGAGCTGATTTCGAAAAGCAAAATATGCCCCTCTCATCAGATGAAATAGACACGTAAAAAGTAATTAACGAATAAATAAAGTTTTGTCGCACCTTTTAAAGAGTATAACTGTTACAGTTCAGTTCCTCCGTAGAAAAAATCCTCCATCGTTTTCAAAAAAAAAAATAATAATTATAATAATAATAATAATAATTAAAAAAAAAATAAATAAAAGTACAAAGATTATCAAAACACATTTTACCAGTTGTTAAATATAAATAAAGAATAAAATGTTCTCGTGAATGAAAAATTTTTGTTACAAAAAAAATCGTCTGCAAAAAAAAAAAGAAATAATAATAAATAATAATAATAATAATAATAAATAAAATAAAACAAATGAATAAATAAACAAAAAATCGTCTGCACGTTCAGTCATTTTTTTTCTGAGCCTGCATTTCCGCCATGTTCGCGGAGTCGGAATCAGAGTCCTCACAGAAGATTACTTAGAAAAGTACTTTACAAACATTATTTATCAAAACCATTTTCTTACAAAGTTAGTTTGAAGGAAATCCGACTTTAAGTTCAGGATCAACATTCAACTTAAATTCCCCGTAGACGCTAATGTAATTTTTTTTTTTCTGAACGGTTCACTATTGAACGAAAAATGGTTTGAATCAAAAAGCGAAATATGGGAATGTATGGGAAAGTCTCTCCGAGATCTTTCAAACAAAAAAAAGTTTATTCCATTCGTACGGTTCACTCAAAAGTTATTAGGTGGGGAAAGGTTGCTTAAAAGGTTCAATGTTGAACGAAACATTGTTCAAATCGAAAATGTAGATACGGGAATGAAGTATCCTTGAAAAGATCTTTCGAGCAAAAAAAAGTTTGTTCAAATCGGACTGTTCATTCAAAAGTTATCATCGCGGGACAGGTTGTTTGAACGGTTCAAAGTTGAACCAAAAATTATTCAAATCGAAAAATCAAATATAGGAATGAGCTGTACTCGCCGAGATCTTTCGAACAAAAAAAAGTTTATTCAATTCGGACGGTTCACTCAAAAGTTATTAGGTGGGGAAAGGTTGCCTGAACGGTTCAATGTTGAACCAGAAATGTTCAAATTGAAAATTTAAATACGGTAATAAAGTATCCTTGCTGAGATGCTTCGAACAAAAAAAAGTTTGTTTAAATCGGACTGTTCATTCAAAAGTTATTAGGGGTGACAGCTTGTTTGAACGGTTCAATGTTGAACGAAACATTGTTCAAATCGAAAATGTAGATACGGGAATGAAGTATCCTTGAAAAGATCTTTCGAACAAAAAAAAGTTTGTTCAAATCGGAATGTTCATTCAAAAGTTAGCATCGCGGGACAGGTTGTTTGAACGGTTCAAAGTTGAACCAAAAATTGTTCAAATCGAAAAATCAGATATGGGAATGAGCTGTACTCGTCGAGATCTTTCCAACAAAAAAAAAGTTTGTCCAAATCGGAATGTTCATTCAAAAGTTATTAGGGGGGGGGGGGACAGACAGACCGACCGACAGACCGACCGACGCACAAATTCCCCATCTCAATACCCTACTTTCAAATTTTTAATTTTTCGATATTCATTTTACCTTTTTATTTTTTCAACCTGGCGATATTTTTTGGACTTGGCGATATTTTTAGATGCATTAAGCTACTTTTAATACTTTTTTCGTCTTTCTTTTATTTTTAACGGGAAAGTTGGCTAAAAAGGAAGAAATTTAGTGTCCCTGGGCCTTAAGTACAGCTCTGAAAAAACTATGTCATTATTTCGGTACTGAAATAATTTAAGCTTTAGAAGAAATCAATTTAGGTATATTTTTGTTAATAAATGAAGCTAATTTTCTAAACTGCTACGTTTAAAAAAATTACTAACCATGTGTGTTTATCATATCGTGATGAGCTTATTAGTAAAATTGAGCTACGTAATTAAGCTGCATTGAATTTGTGAATTACTGGCTATATTACATAAATCTGTACTGTGTACTTACCGTCATTTTGGAACGGCTATATTTTGGGCAGGCGACATTTTTGACCGTCGACATTTTGGCATGGTAACATTTTTGACCGTCGACATTTTGACCCAGCGACATTTTGGACCGGCGACATTTTGGCCCGCGACATGTTGACCCGGCGACATTTTGGCCCGCGACTTGTTGGCTCGGCAACATTTTGACCCGCGACATTTCGGCCGCGATTTTGACCCTAAACCGCCTAGGGGTAGTGGTTTTAAGCAAAAAAAGACTTGTATTTGGGTTTTTACAAATTATTTGTGGCTTAAAAAACCGAATTTGAAAATAATAATAATTATTTGTCTTATCTAAAATTCTAAAAACTAATGTAAAGGTTTAAATTTAAGGGCAGGATATTTAAATCGAAGTCTAAAAGTGTAAAATGAAAAATGAGGATGAAAAACAGGATTAATACGAACTTTAGTCGCAGCAGGGAAACAACAAAACTCATCTCGGAATCGAAAGTTAGATGACTTCAAGCCACCCGCTGCCAAACCATGATTGGAAAAAGCAGGAAAAAAAAAAAATCTTTCTATTTGAAAGGGAAATGTTCCGGCGACAAAATTTGTCTCCTTCACTTCGGCAAAGGAGGTCACAGAATTTTATTTCGGCCTCCCCTGTTCAGACAGTGAAAAATTACTGCTCCAAGCAAAGCGGACTGCATAAATAATTTGGAAAGTTACTTTTTCCTTCCTTTCAATATCCCTCATCCCTAACTTCCCCCTTTCTTTTATTTGAACGTAATCCGCTTGAGTTCATTTGCTGTTCGAAAGGATCAAAGGATTCGATCTTGTTCTTAGATGGATTTCAATTATGAACTGCAGAGTGATTGTTGGGAGAGTAGTACACAGGGCTGCGGAGTCGGAGTCGGAGTCGGAGTCGAAGAGTCGGAGTCGGACTGATTTTGGACCAAAGGAGTTGGAGTCGGAGTCGCTGAAAAACATGTCGACTCCGACTCCGACTCCGACCATCTCCGATTTGGATGAAATTTTATGGAGGTGAAAACATATCTTTGAAACTAACAGATACAAGTTTTCAGCGTCCAATACCCAAATCCTAAGCATCTAGAATCATTAAAAAGGGCTTCAAATAAAGGGTCTTTGCAGCAAAAATGCAATGTGTTAAAATAAAGTCTGGCCATTTAACAAGAAAAGGATTAGTTTTGTACGGAGTCAAATGACAAGAGCGACACGTGTCTAATGCTCTGGAGATAATAAACTTTTTGGGAGGTCACAGTGACCTCCGAGAATTGAGATAAATGTGGTGAAATTACCTGTGAGAATTCTTAAGAAAATTGAACTTTTTGAGAGGTCACAATGACCTCTCATGACCTCCGACTGGGATACTCCAGCTTGCTATCCCCCCCCCCCCCCAAAGTGAGTCCTGGCTACGACCATGAATAAAAATGAAACTTTGTTTAGGGTTTTTCCCTCTTCATATTTGGGTAAAAAAAATAAAAAAAAAGCAGGAGTCGGGAGTCGGAGTCGGAGTCGGAGTCGAAAGTTTTAAAATCCCGGAGTCGGAGTCGGAGTCGGAGTCGACCATTTTTTCTCCGACTCCGCAGCCCTGGTAGTACACAGGCGGTTACCACAATTTATTTGCCAAAACTAATATTAAATTAAAAAAAAAAAAAAAATCCGACACTAATTGCTGACCTCATACTCCGACCTCATATTAAGAACTTCGAAGGACAAAAGTCATATAAAATTTAAGTACATTTGATTTCTTACAGATGAAGTGGAAACACGGATGAGGAAATATAAAGGTTAATCTGTGCTTTGGGTCCCTGTCTCGCCAAATGAGCGATAGGCGTGCCAAACGTGGTAACCCTGGTTATTTTTTGCGTAGTGTCTCTTCCAGCTTTCAACTCCGCCAGACAACACGCAAAAACGCACCAGTTGGTGACTTTTTGAAAATGCGCCAAGCAGGGTCCCAAAGCACATTTTCACTAATATATATATGGATGGTGTTATGCAAAAAGGAGTTAACCCACAAAAACCTGATTTTGAGATAGAGGGCTTTAAAGTCAACAAACTCTGGCAAAAAGCATGGAGCTCTATATCAATATATCAATGATATGTTACCATGAAATGCTGATAGGGTTTAAATATTTTTGCTTAATGTAGAAAGCAACATATTTTACCATCACAGTTGGATAACTCATTTTTTTATGTTTTGTGGGTTAACTCCTTTTTGCATAACACCATCCATATATACTAGTAAAATTTTGCTACTCGTAAAAGCAGAATCCAGAGGGAAAACTGAAAATCCTTTAAAAAGTTTCTTACATACTAAAATGAACAGTAGTCAAGTATAAAGCAGTGAGTAACCGCCCCTAAGCAAGGGCTAAGGCAGAAACATGCAATACACCGCCAACTCGACCATTTCGATCCATGGACAGCTGTTTCGAGCTTATTTTGCTCTCATCAGCATGGAATACGAAAGTAGTCGAGTTGGAGGCAAAAATCCTCTTATATAGCAAAGAGAGCCAAAAAAAAAAAAAAAAAAACTGGTAGCTAATATGAAATTAGAATACCAGTGAGCGATCGCACATAGTACGGTCCAACTCGTAAATTTTTTTGGGCAGAGTGCAAGGTATAAAGCAGTGAGTAACCGCCTCTAAGCAAGGGCTAACATGGCAGAAACATGCAATACACCGCCAACTCGACCATTTCGATCAATGTATATGCTGGAAAAGGTAAATAAAATGTTATCACTAAAATTGTCAAAATGGACTGCAGATTTTCATACATAATACTAAAAAGTAGAAAATAATTATTTGAATAAAAAATGCTTTAAATTTACCGTGTTTTTAAAACGGACTAAAAATTAAAAAAATAATTTCTCTAAGCTACACCTAAATTTAAACTCCCATGGAGGTTCAGAACTTTTTGCAATTTGTGATTGGGAAGTTTTAATAGTTGTTCAAATACTTGTATGATTAAAAGGAATAAAATGGGGCGCGATTTCTACATAACCACTATGTTTTCGACAATTTGCAGTTGAACGAATTCCATTTTGAAGAGACTGCAGTAGATCTAGTACTCATGGACATCTAATAACTGGATGGAGTTATTACTTTACCACCCCATGGAGATTAGAGCATAAAAAAAGAAAATATCTCTTTTTTTTTTTTGGAAAACTCAATTTACAGAATGCCACTCTTAACCCTTCACTGCACGGTGTGCCATATCTGGCACAAACCAAATAAACCCTCATATATTCCTATGATTTTTAAATGCAGTTAAACTGAGCTTTGTGCCCCTTCTGGAACATTGCTATAACAGTTTAGTGTGATTTTTATGCACTAGTTAGTTGCACTAGTCTAGGTATTACAGTTCTTGCTTTTGAAAGAAAGAGTGTCTGCATTTCCGTTAGAAGTGTGCTTAGTCATTATTTCCTTTGTTCTAAAAATGTTTAAATACACTTAGTGGAAAATTTGTTTATACCACTTATGGCACAAAACACATTGTAGATTATTACACTTATCGGTATACAAAGCATATGCTATGTGCTTTGTGCCATATATAGAACCAACAATTAAAACATCATTTTTGGTGCACATTTTTAAGATTAATTTTTTTCTTCATTTTTCCTGAACTCAGGGCTATTTAAAAGGTAACAAATGATTTTTTTCATGAAAATATAAAAAATCGTGCAGTGAAGGGTTAATACAGTTTTGAAAAGAGAGAGAGAGAGAGCTACATTTTATCCCTGATAACAGGGAGGGATTTTCAGCCATTTACCGAAAATTCGCAACCATAAATTAACTAATACGTGTACAATAATATTTTTCCAGCTCCTTTAAGTAATATTTGCAGTCTGGGTCATTCCATGAAATTTGTCAACCTCAGCCGAAGAAAAAAAATACCGAAGGGTCATTCCATGTCAAGTGATCCAACGTTTTTTACCTTACATTTTTGTATTTCTTTCACATTTGGCTCATCAATTGTACCCCTTGAGGTAATCAAAAGTCTCAATTTTTGGATTTTTATCTCTATTATTTTTTCATTTATGAGACTTTGAACTTTGGAAAAACCCTCGTTTTTCCATGAATAAGGGTACATAAA
This sequence comes from Uloborus plumipes, assembly GCA_038373865.1. Classification (NCBI taxonomy): domain Eukaryota; kingdom Metazoa; phylum Arthropoda; class Arachnida; order Araneae; family Uloboridae; genus Uloborus; species Uloborus plumipes. The sequence continues at coordinate 6,421 of JAXGGA010020335.1, read as the reverse complement.
AGGGACCATAACTCGGCACCAAATATAGATAGAACGATTTGGTAAATGGCATTTTAAAGTACGTTAGTTGCCGCTTAATCTGATATGCAACATGACTAATTTGATAAAAATTTTCTTTTTCAAAAAATGAAATTTAAATTTCAAATTTAAATTTCTCAAAAAACATATAATTAATTTTTTTGAAAAAATTCTCAAAAATTCTTGTGTATTTCATCTATGTTTGTACAAATTTTTAGATTGGGATCTCAATGGGATCATATTTTTTTGAATTTTTGAATAAAACTGTATAGGAAAAAAATGATATTTTTTAGATTCTATTTATTTAAATACTAAGTTCTCTTGCTTGTGATGGTCTAAAAAGTAGTGAAAAAACATGAATATGTTTAAAGTGAGCTAGCATGAGCTTATAGATTTGTCCGGTTCACCCCCCTCCCCCTTCCTCCACCGCACAACCCCTCTTTTTTAATTCAAAACTGTTCAAAATGTTAAAAAAAAAACTCTTTGATACAAAATGAATAGTAAACTTATTTAAAGTGGGGAAATGGGTTTCCTTATAACTAGACGAAGTATCCCCCTCCTCCACCCAAATATACCATTAACGCTGTACTATTATGACGTCTAACCTGGGGATTGAATTGACTATTATTTTTACTCTAGGTAAGTGAGCTAACATTAACTTGTAGATTGGTTAGCTCCCCCTCCCTTCCTTCCTGACCCAACCATTTTCCCCCCAAACTGTTTAAAATGCTAAAAAAAAGCTTCTTTGATACAAAATGAACAGTAAACTTGTTTAAAGTTGATAAATGGGCTTCCTTATAACAAGGCAAAGTACAACCCTTCCCCCACCCAAATATACCATTAACGCTATACTAATATGACGTCTCACCTGGGGATTGATTTGAGGATTATTTTCCCCCTAGGTATATATTGTTTTTCAGACGAAGTGTTTCGTTTTCAATCCGAACTTCACAAAGTGTACTTCCATTCAAAATCTGAATTTAAACTTATGGTTCATTTCATCCCCTCCCCCAGCACCAATCTTCAATTTTGAAGGGAGGGAATAAATGGGTCGCCCCAAGATCATAGCAAACAGCAAAATAGCCACTGTTTCCCCTTGTTCTCATAATGTTTTCCCATTATTTTTACACAAAACTGAAAAGAAATTAAAGTGTCACGTTATATGTCAGTCCCCATCACTGCCTTTCTTTTCTCTTATTGGACAAAGCTCATGAGCTAATAGGAAAGAGTAACAAACAGAACAAACTGAAACACTACCAGACATCAGTAGAGACTAAGGCTTTGAAATGGGGCTAGGCGGGATGATAAAAAAAATAAAAGTTTGGAGTGGAAAGGTAGGGTAAGGGGGGGGGGAGCAATCTGTAAAGAAGTTAAACAACATGTGAGGTTGTGCTCAAAAAAGCAGTGTTTGTTTAATATATACATATATAGATATATCTTGCTGCATTACTTTCCTTTACAACAAAATGAAAAAGAACACAAACAATTAAATAAAAGCTGCACACTAGATAATGTGGGAAGATAGTTATGGGGACACAGACATATGGTCTGATATTTTGATTTATTTTCAGTTTTGTGCGAAAAGAATAGAAAAAACGATGAGAACAAGGCGAAACAGTGCTATTTTGCTGTTTGCTATGATATTGGGGCGACCCATTTATTTCCTCCCTTCAAAATTGAAGATTGGTGCTGGAGTAGAAGATGAAATGAATCATAAAGTTAAATTTCAGATATTGAATGGAAGTACACTTTGAAGTTCGGATCGAAAAGAAACACTTCGTCTGAAAAACAATATATATACCTAGGTTTGAAAATAATCCTCAACTCAATCCCCAGGTTAGACGTCATATTAGTATAGTGTGAATGGTATATTTGGGTGGGGAGGGGGATACTTCGTCTAGTTATAAGGAAACCCATTTCCCCACTTTAAATAAGTTTACTATTCATTTTGTATCAAAGAGTTTTTGTTTTTTTTTAAACATTTTGAACAGTTTTGAATTAAAAAAGAGTGGTTGTGCGGGGAAGAAAGGGGTAGGGGGGTGAACCTGACAAATCTATAAGCTCATGCCAGCTCACTTTAAACATATTCATGTTTGTTTACTACTTTTTAGACCATCACGAGCAAGAGAACTTAGTATTTAAATAAATAGAATCTAAAAAATATCATTTTTTTCCTATACAGTTTTATTCAAAAATTCAAAAAAATATGATCCCATTGAGATCCCAATCTAAAAATTTGTACAAACATAGATGAAATACATAAGAATTTTTGAGAATTTTTTCAAAAAAATTAATTATATGGTTTTTGAGAAATTTAAATTTGAAATTTAAATTTCATTTTTTGAAAAAGAAAATTTTTATCAAATTAGTCATGTTGCATATCAGATTAAGCGGCAACTAACGTACTTTAAAATGCCATTTACCAAATCGTTCTATCTATATTTGGTGCCGAGTTATGGTCCCTTTTATGTACCCTTATCCATGGAAAAACGAGGGTTTTTGCAAAGTTCAAAGTCTCATAAATGAAAAAATAATAGAGATAAAAATCCAAAAATTGAGACTTTTGATTACCTGAAGGGGTACAATTGATGAGCCAAATGTGAAAGAAATACAAAAATGTAAGGTAAATTTTTTCTCAGATTTTGGATCACTTGACGTGGAATGACCCCGAAATGAAAAAATAAATAAATAAATAAACAAATAAAAATCAGACAACATAAGGAGTTAAAAAAATTGAAAAAGTATTGTAATTATCACTGAGATTATAGCCATAACAAATAGTTTGTATAGTGTGTTTACTGCTTGTTATTCGATGGTTACGTTAGTCACACTCCATCTTGAGTAAAAGTGACACTTAAGACTAAAAAAAATTAAGATTTAATAAATGTGTTTTATGTTTTTAAAAGCCAACTTTGTACATTTTTCAAATATATTATTCAATTTTTAACACTAGCTGAACTTTGAGAAATTTTTGCCTCACAACATGCGCATTCATTTTCAGGGTTGCAAAAATATTACGTTAGTCACGCTGCTGTTTTGGTTGAAAAAATATCTACTGTCAGTAATTTTGTTTTAAATTCTTAGCAGAAATGGTACATAGATACCATGTACATTGTAAATTCACCAGCATAACAAAAAAATATTTTTTAAAGTTACACGTAAAAACAGTTATAAAATCAGCTCTGAATGTTACGTTAGTCACTATGGAATGACCGGTCTGTTTATTAATTCTGTACCTCAGAACCAGACTAACGTAAGTCCATTTTCATCATTTTTCAGTAGAGGGCGAAAACGATTATCGGATGCATGCGAAGGATGGGGCTTGTGCTCTTTTCACGCTGCTAAATAATTGTGAAGGAATTTCTTTCATAGAATACTGTTTTAATGGGTCGATACGGACAGGAGTGCCCATCCCCCCCCCCCCCCCAAGCTCAATGGCACAAATTCCCCCCCAAAATTTTTCACAACCCTCTTGTGCTTTTTATTTTTACCTCTTTTATTATTTTATTATTTTTTTTAATATTTTTTAAATATTTTTTTAATATTATTTATTTGTTTATTTATTATTAATTTTCTAAAAGTACTAAGTATGCGTAGAATAGAATCGCTTTTTTTCTCTTCCAGACATTCCAAGCACACTCGCACACACAAAATAAATAAATAAATAATAATAATAAGGAAATAAAAGAACTAATTTAAATTGAAAATATTAATTAATGAATATTTTTTTGCCAAAAAAATCAGTAAATAATTTAAGTAAATAAGTAAATAAATAAATTAGTTTTAAAAAATCCCCCCCCCCCCAAAAAAAATCAGTAAATAATTTAAATAAATAAGTAACTAAATTAGTTTTAAAAAATCCCCCCAAAAATTTTGATGGCGCAATTTGCGACATAATCCCCCCCCTGTGGGCACCCCTGGATACGGAATAATATTCTACATACAATGCCGCTAGAAAGTGAAAATCGCCATTTTTGGACTAACGTCCTTCTGGTTCTGAGGTACAAAATTATCTCAAACTATAAAAAACATTGGATATCAGGAACATACATACAGACAAACTTTTCTAAACTGGCAACTGAGAATGAGTGAATTAATCCCAGAAAAAACCCCGACTACTCCATTTCACCCGCTAACACCTCGGGAGGAAAAAGCACAATTATTGCATCCATCCCGCGTTGTTGTTATCCGAAGAAGCCCTGTCGGCGCTCATAACAGGGCCCTATGAAATATGACGGGCCGGGCCCCGCCATCCATTACCTCTCTTACAGAACTTTGCTCTCTCTCACTTTGCCGCTCGGCCCATTCCTTCGCAATTCATTCTCATTTTCCCGCGTCTCCTGAGTGGCATGTCTCACTTCGGCCCCGGCAAAGGAAGACGCATGGATGGTAGAAATTGGGGGGAGAGTGTTTGGGGGCTGGGGGGGGGATTTATATATATATTTATATGGAACTATCCTCCACTTGAATTACTTCTCCAGCTCTGAAAGGGTTCGCTCAATGTAGCAATGATTAAAGGTTTCTGCCTCGGAAGGATTGAAATGGGCCCTGAAACAAGCGGAATGAAATTTAAGATTTCTTTTTGAGACATGATTCTTCGTGTGAGAAGACATCTTTTGGTTGGCAAGTGGTGAACGAAAACGAGAAGAATGGGTAGCTAATGTACCCACAGAAAAGAAATATATGGAGGGTTCAAAATACAAGTGAACCAAGTCCCCTTTTTGTCATTTTCGACTTAGCAGCGCAATAACAACGACTTAGCAGTGCAAGTAAAATTTCAGTGCACTATTGAATCAAGTCCTACTTCAGACAATATGCGATATATTTACAGTTAAAAGCATGTTAATGTGTGGGCCACTGAAATGAAATGGAACTTTAAACCCCTGTAGCCCAAAGGAGCTTTTTATGGACTTGGTTCACATGTATTCTGAGCCTCCATATTTAAATTCAAATCATGCAGAAACTACGATTATCTAATACAACGCGGGCATGAAGGATTCCATACCCTAGCAGAATAATCTCATTGGCCGATGATCGGCCATTCATCGAAATCCGATGAAATTCTCATCGGCCGATGATCGGATTCGATGAGTTCTCATCGGGAATTGCTCCAATATGACTCATCGGCCAAACAGAATCCGAGCAGCAAAATCCGATGAGTTTTGCTCGAAATACGATGAGATTTGGAGCAATTTACGAGCAGTGCAGTCCCGTGCAGATGAATTTAGGATCACTTTTGGATGCTCGGCTTACTTTCATCGGGAAAGTGGATCGGAAGGATATCGCTTTCCGATGAAAAGTATCTCATTGAAAAACCGTGCTCGGATACTGATCGGAACGATGTCATCGTGCGTTACGGGATCAGTTTACGAGGAGTTCGATGATCGGCCGAGCAAAGTCCGATAAGTTGATGCTACTTGGGTATGTATCTACATTACATTATATATACAGTATATTGTCAAAAATTTGAACTAACTGGGGCCATAGGTAATTCGGATTTCTAAATTGTTAATATAATCGTTAAAAATATTAAAGCATTGTTAGAGAAAATAATGCTGAACTTTATGTTTATTTTACACTGGCGGAAAAAAAAATTCCAACACCAAGAAAAAATTGCCGTAGAGTAATGAAATTTGGGTAATGCAATTGTCTAGTTAACATGTTTAATTGATTAAATGTACAAGATCACTGGCTAATTTAAGCTCAAGAAAATGCGTGCATGCATAATGCGTGCATGCATTATGTCATACAGGTACCGAATGTCACTTTGTGGTATAGAGTTCCATGCTTGCTGCACTTGCTGTGTCAATACTAGGACCGTCATTGCTGACTGTGGATGATGCTCGAGGTGCCACCCCATGATATCCCACACGTTATCAATTGGAGACAGACCTGGTGATTTTGCAGGTCATGGTAACATATGAGCACTTTGTAGAGCACATTGCGTTACAGCAGCGATGTGAGGACGAGCGTTATCCGGTTGGAAAACGCCCCCTTGGATGCTACTCATGAAGGGCTGTACGACTGGTTAAATTAACAGACTGACGACAAATTTTCAGTCAGTGAGTTTGGGATAACCACAAGAATGCTCCTGCTGTCGTAGGAAATTGCTCAAGAGACCATAACTCCAGGTGTGAGTCCCGTGTGTCTAGGCCGTAGACCGCTTGGATGCAGGCGGTCCCCTGGCCTCCTTTTGACCAATATACAGCTACCACTGGCACTAATTCAGAATCTGTTTTCATCAAAAATTACAACAAATCTCCACTCCGACCTTCAGTGAGCTCTGTCGTGGCACCACTGCCGTCGGAAAAAGCAATGGTTTGCAGTCAATGGAATACCGGCTACAGGCTGCCTGGCTCGGAGCTGTCCTTGAAGTAAACAGTTTCTTACCGTTCTTTGGGTC
>JAXGGA010020334.1:0-18467 GCA_038373865.1 Uloborus plumipes | reverse complement strand
TAAAAAAATTGTACAGCTTTTTATACCAATAAATACATGATTTTCTTTTTAGCTATAATTTTTTGACTTTGACAATTAAGACCTCACACATTGCAAAAAATCTGTATGTGATAGAAGAAAATGAAGTTCATATTCGGATTCAGCACACCGAAAAATATTAAAATCAGTTAAAACATTCCATGCATCTGTTCAATTTTTTTTTTTTTTTTTTTTTTTTTTGCAGACCTGTGTAATTCATTGTTAATCGTAATCTTTGTTGGAATATACTCCAATTTAAATGTGTTAAATTTTATCAATTTGGATGCTTAAAGGCTTATCTCTATTACTCTATGTACTCAAAATTGAAACAAAATGGCCATTTTGAAACAAAAAATTTGAATTTCGAGCTTTTTGGAATTTTTAAAAATTTCAAAACCCCGCCTATGGAATTCTAGTGCATCGAGGAACCTATGGGCCAAGTTTGATGAAAATCCGACGAAAACTGGATCTGTATAAGGAACAAACATACATCCATCGATAAAAATATAAATGGATGGATGTTTGTTCCGAAAATACCTATTTCATTTTAGCATGAAATGAGTTAAAAACCCCTATAATTCATGCTCTAATTACGTTGGAACATTGGCACAAATAGTGTATGATGCAGAAAAAGGAGAGGTTCCAACAGATATTTAATTCTAATTTTTGCGAGCATGTTTTAATCCTCCTATTGGAGGAATTATGCAAAAGACAGAGTGGTGCAATTTTTGTATGCCCATGTGGATAGAATTCATTCAAATAGTTTTTTTATAGTAATGCTGTATTAATAAGTACCCGGGCAACGCCGTGTAATAAGCGAGTGTTAGATAAATTAGTCCTTTCTCACATTTTTCAAAAGCAAAAATAATCGTGGTTGGCCCGACACATTTTCTTCAGCTTCCCTACTTTTCGCTCGCTGCAAAATTTACTATGCACCCCTTGCTTTCATCAGTCACCTCTGGGATTTCGTTTTCCCCAAAGCGTTTCCCCGCAAGGTCAAGTAAAATCCCTGTTTTCCAAAAGGTAATCGCATTCATTTTTCCCTGTCTGGGGATTTTTTCGACTCCAGGACCTTGCCACCAGACGAGAAGATTCCCTCTCTCTTTCCCCACCCAGAGGGCAATGACCGCGCGGAAATGGAGGGAGGGGGGGTAGTTGTAGAACAAATGTGGGTCAGACGAAACTACCGCCGATTGACACAGACAGACACCCACATACCCCCCTTTTTCTATTTGTTTTGCCCCCCCCCCCGGCGTTGCTTTTGTTTCGCTCTTTTCATTTATTCATCCGCGCCAGTGCGCATGCGTGCGTAGAAGTACTTTGGGGAAACGGAGATGGCAATAGAAGGATGCATTTAATGAATGGGGGTCGGAACAGTTGTTGTCCCCACTCCCCTTTATTCCAAGGATATCTATGCAAGTGACCAAAATAAATCTGATGAGCGACTTTATTATTTTTTAAAATTTATTTTTGTTTGACTTTTGTTTTCATTATTCAAAACAAATTAAGCCTGTGTTGAGGAATAAATCTAAAACACAAATTCAATAAACTGTTTGTTCCTATATGTAGCTTGGGTCATGCGTCCCGAAATTCGCATAAACCACCCAAACAAAACTTGGGGTATACATAATCTGTCCACAAAAAGTCGGGCGACTGATTCCATAGAATACGTTTATTTTACGATAATTTTATATATAAATATATAATAGTCTTCAAAATATTCTACTGCATTAACCCATTAATGCCTAGCGTCCCTTTTTAGGGACGGTCCAAAAAAGGAGTCTGAATTTCCCAAAAATGAACATTTCAACCAAATAATATATGATCTTTATCAAAAATGACAACGTTCACAAGTTATTCCCAGCTTCCCAGTTTATGTTAATTGCTGATTTTGTTTCTTCTTATAAAATGTCTTTTTAAATATCATATCGTAGGCAGAAAAAAAAATTAGTAACAAAAGTATGTACCCTCTGGGGTCTATCGTAACTTTTAAAGGACGATTTTTCTTTTCTTAATAAAACAATTATTCTTTACATGATTTTTTTTTTATTATTATTTTTCTTGTCCATGAAACACTGTTTGTAACCAGTATACAAAATATCTTTGGAAAAAAAATGTCAGGCATTAATGGGTTAATACTCCGTTAGCGAAAAGGCTCTGTCACGCCCGAAACTCTTCATTTAGAATAGCAGTATACACTGTACTGTTAGATGTTTTTACAGTATAATACAGCTAATTTTACAGTCATTTAGCAGTAATAAACCGTAAAATTGCTACTGCACGCTGGTTTACAGTGATAAACTGTAAAATTGCTAATTCACAGATAATTACAGTGCATTTTACAGTTTTAAACTGATGGAACCTCTGCTGCCAGTATTATACTGCTGTTTTTACATTATAATAGAGCTATCTTTTGCAGTAATGAACTGTAAAATAGATAGTTTTACAACTCATTGCTGTACTTTTATAGTTTTGAATTGGAACCTCTTCTTCCAGTATTATACTGTAAAAACAACAGCTTTTTTTATTATTATTGCAGTGTACAGATGTTCTGGGGCGTGGTAGCCCGATCGGTAAGGCGTCGGACTCGTGACCGGAGGGACCCGGGTTCGATCCCAGCCGATCAAAGATCCACCGTCTTGATTAATGGTGGCTGGGGGACGTTAAAAATGTCGTGGTCACAAAGTCCTTCAAGTGAAACGATTCTTCTGGGGGTGCTGGGCCTAGGGTTTGCTCGGCCCTTGATCTTTGTTCAAAAAGAACAGAGCGCTCTTCAGGGCCCTATCCCTGTTAAACCACGAGTTGTGGTAGATACGGGGGACCCTGGAGTGTGTGAAGTGTACAAATGTCCAGAAACGTTTTTTCTCAAGCTCTCCAAATCATGACCTTCAAGTTCCATTTAGACAGAGGAAAGAGAGAGAGAAAAAAAAAAACAAAGGGCTGATGGCGACCTTCTTTGGATGACCAAATGCCACGCAGTGCTGGTCTTTTCTATTTCCACGGTTAAAATCCAGATTAAAAGGTCATCGCATTGAGAATCTGGAGAGCTAGCAGAAAAACACAACGCGCATTCTGAACTAAAAAGAATACAGTGCAGAGAAAAACGTAACACTTTTATGCATACTTTCATAAAAAGAAGGACACAAAACTTAAATCAGCTAAAATTCTTATATAGAATCTGTGTACAAGGGAAAAAAAAGACTTTTAAGTGCGATGGAGTGAATTTGGTACATCAACAAAAGGACACCCATTTGCATCTTGTGAACCATCAATTTCTTCTTCCAACTATATGGACCCCTTCCATGGGGGTCCCCTTGGACTACTTTGGGAACCACTGATCTACTGTAATAAAAATCTATAGAATATAGAACATGAACATGAAACCGAATTTTATTGACTTAAGATTTCACGAGAAATAGGTAAACCCCTCCCCGAAACGAAGATCTAGTTATGGCCCTGCCGGATCATACGAATGAAGGCAAATCCATCCGGAAATGCCTCCCCTATATCGACTCAGCAAATCCTTCGCCCCCCCCCCCCCTCCTCTCCTGGAGCAGAAAATTCCATCTCCGCAGACGATATCTCGCTCAATTATCGAGCAGCCCTCCGACCCGCCGGTGGCAACGTCACTGCACTGCGATCCAGGAGCCTTTGATGGAAGCGGGAAATGCCCCCTGGGTCCGGGCCCCGAATGACCCAGCTCCTCCCCCCCCCTGCTTTTGTGTGGGATGGATTGACCCAAGGGTATGTATACCCCGAAAGCGGACTCAAAAATAATATCCAAGATTGCGCAGACTCAAATTGAATCGGTCATTTGTGAAACACTTCCAAAAAAGTAAACTACAGTTCACCTCCGATTATCCGCGGAACGGGTATCGCGGATAACGAAAATCGCGGATAATCCGGAAAAAACATAAAATATGGGGTAAACAAGATAAAAACGGGTCTTTTGCGTAAAAATAATTGCATGACACTTAACACGTGATATGTACAAACAGTGACGATAGGTACAGCATTAACAATTATTTGTATTTGACGTTCTCAAGCATATAAAATCTCTAAAGAAGTGGTACTTACGATAACGCCCAGGTAAAATAACTTATTGGATGAATTACCCCGCACTCTTGAGTAAGGGGTGTTGAGAAAAAACAAAATTTAAATTCGTGCTTTTTTGAAAAAAAAATCATCGAGAGTTTACTGTATCGGGAAATCGAAAAAACTCAGCTAATCACAATTTAACAATATAAATTTTCATGTATTTTTTTCATATACAGCGGTTTGGTAAGCTAATTCTACAAAAATAAATTTTTATTATTTTTATTTTGGTATTTGTCTAGCCTTCACCAACAATTTAATATGTCTAACTCAATGTTGGCCAAAAATAGACATGAGAGGTGTTTCTCGAATGACTGACTCAACTGACGAACACTCTTGAATTTCTCAGTTGAGAGGTTCGGCACCAGACAAATTCAGTAAATTGACACTGCAAAAAATAAGCTGTTGATTTTACAGTATAATACTGGCAGCGTGACAGCAGAGGTTCCAGTTTGAAACTGTAAAAGCACAGTAATAAACTGTAAAACTAGCAATTCTGCAGTTTATTATTGTAAACTAGCAATTTTACAGTCTAATATATTGTAAAATCAGCTGTATTACATACTGTAAAAACAACATCTACACTGTTAAAAAAATGTCCTGAAAATAACCAAAAAATATACGGCAGCTGAGTTGCCGGAGTGTTTCCGTTTCGTTAATTATGTTTCCGTGATTTTGAGAAATGTCAGTTCATCATTTTTCCGTTCCTCATTTTTTCGTTTCTTAATTTTCCGTTCTTCATTTTCTCGCTTCCCCGCTTATACGTTATAGGCTTATACCTAGACGCTTACACTTATATATACATACATACACACACAAATATATATATATATATATATATATATATATATATATATATATATATATATATATATATATTATATATATAAATATATACAATTCAAACTCTCAAATATCTTGCCTTTAAAAAAATACTTTAGCAATACAAGAATTGGTTTTTTTTTTCATTAAAAATTTTAGTTCATTAAAATAACATGATTTTTTTTTTTGTAAAGATTACATCAATTCTCGCATAAAATACTCAAATATTTTGAAGGTGGAATGATCAATGCATAGTATTTCTGAGAGCACAACTTCAAAACATTAAGAAGTATTAACAAGGTGCATTTTTTTTAATATTTTCTCTTAAGTTTGAATACAAATTAAGTTCTTCCGAAAGTTTCTTTTTTTCTTTTTTTCTGAATTTGAAACATTCGTGGTTCCTTTAAAAAAAATCCTGTATTTTCACTGATTTCCTCTATTTTCATACATTTACGTTATGGTATTCATAGTGATCAACACTTTAAGAAATGGACTCTGAAAATTGACGATATTTTTTGTTTTTAATGAAATCGCTTCCAAAGAATAATCTTTAAACTGGTTTAAAAAAACTAAAAAATACGCTTTTAGATGCACTTATAATACATCAACATGTAATATATACTTCAGCTTTTAGTGTTAACAGTATTAAACATATTACTTTTAATATTTTCAAAGAACGTGAATTGATCTTTCATTTAGAGTTACATACATGCATACAAACAAACCGACATGTGAAACTAATAAAAGCGTATTAAAAAAGCTTAGTTTTGAGACTAAGTTTTTTAATCGTTGTGGAAAATTACAAAAATCATTTTACTAACCCTCAGCACTCATAGTTGGTTTATATATGTAACTCTTAAATGTCTATCAGTTCACATCATGAAATAACAAACTATTAAGTCTAGACTCAAATTAAATTAAAAATAATAATAACAAAAATAAAAACATGATAAAAATTGATGGGGCAAGAGCCTTACCTCTTCCTGGACGAAAATCTTCTCTCTAATAGACGACTTACAAAAAAAACAACAAAAGGGGGTATGGATTTTAAAATATACTCACACACCCCTTTGTTGCCCATTTTGCGTGAATGCATTGCGATGAATTATGGACTGATAAACTAAATCTTCTTTAAAATGTCGGACAAGGGAAACTCGGCGGATGCGTCTTGTATCCAACGCGGCATATAGAATCCTTTCAGGAATAGAATGACTTCCAGGAGCGTGAAAAGATCATTTTTTCACAAGTCTTCTAACGGCACAAAATAATTTGGGGAACGCTATAAATCCAGCTTAAGTTTTCCAATCCTTGCAATCTCAAATTTTGAAGCAAAATGGCTTCACAACACTATCGGTTTCTCACTACATTCGAACGATATATGTTTTGGCAAGCGTCCAAGTTTCTAAGTTCCTGGCGCGGGGAAAAAATGATCGGTAATTCACGGAATATGTCTGTTCCTTTAAGGAAAAGATACGTTTTGAAGCGAAAACAGAAATTTTCTGTTAAAATCAGAAAAAAAACTTCCTGAAAATTCAGGTTTTTTTTAACAGTGTATGTTTTACAGTGTACTGTATCTCTCCATATAAATGACACTTCTATTTGAGAGACATTCTCTTTAAGCAAAAGAAGCAATTATTATAAGAACCGGGCAGAAATCGGGTGTCCGGATAGACACCATTTTTGATTTTGCTAAAATTTTTAGGGCGGATTCTTCTAAAGATTTCAGAAGACACGTATTTTTTCTTTTTCCCAAAAAAACATTTTTTTTTTTGGGGGGGGGGGGGGGTACGTAAAAATTCGTAAAGTTTAGACCGAATGTGTTTTTCTAAACTCGACCTTTTTTAAAACTGGATTATCTCAGTTTGCTGAGCATCAACCAAAGTATTTTTTACGATTATATCATCACGTTTAATGTCTAAATCAAAGTATATTCTAAATTTTATAGGTGACCATCGGGGAATCCTATCAGGGGCTGCCAAACTTCGCCGAAGATAGTAAAAAATTGTCACACTTGAGGCCCCCTCGCTCCCTGCTCTGGGGGGTCAATAACAATTTTCGAATGAAACCTAGTTAGTACTATACATCAGGGTGCCTTCAAATAACTGACGGCAAAATTCATTTGTGCATAATTTTCATTAAAGACATTTTTCAGTGTTGGTAACACTTAATAGTTTTAGTTTAATTCTATGAGCAATAGTGTAGACGATTTTTCGAATAAAAATCCGTTTTATTCTTTGCATTATTATCAAGATGGATGCTAACGACGTTTAATTCTCGAATTGCGTTTATTATGCAAGCGGAATTGTGGTTTTTTTTTAAATAGAAGTATTTAAATAGGTCAAAGAGAATAATTGAAAGAACTTTAAAACGGTTTAAAGAAACAGGTAGTGTAGAAGTAAGGCATATAGTAGTGAAAAAAAAAAAAAAAAAAAAACCAGCGTACGAACAAAAAAATTAATAAAATGTGTCCGCTAAAATATTGGAAAAAATCCTGCACAATTTGCCAGAAAAATTTAACTAGACCTAAATTTATCAAAAATTATGGCTGGAATCATCACAAAACAGGATTTAAAACTAAAAGCTTACAAGAAAATGACAGTCCATAGATTAACAGAGAAAAATAAAGTTGAAAGACTAAGGAAGTGCAAAAAGTTGCTGAAAACACATGCTGCTAATGAGATAATTTTTTCGGATGATAAATTATTTTTGCAATAAGCATCTCATAACTAGGCAAAATAACATTTATGCAACATCAATGAAGAATGTCAGTTTGACTAAAGGGTTGTTCAGAGGTTCCAGAAACCATTTTCAGTAATAGTTTGGGGTGACCATGGTGTCCCAAAAAAACCGAAAGTCGGAATTTTGTAACGCGTATCCTCTTATTTTTTTCCTTTTACATCAAAACAATTGTAAAAAAAGTTTCATGCAATTTGAACAACGGTAACCCGTGCCGACTTGCGTCCGAAAGTGCGAACTAGCCCTTTTTCACTAGGCCAAATCGAAAAAAACTTTTTTCGGAAATTCAAAATTTCATGTTGATAAAACGCTTCCCCTAGATCCCAACATGTCCCAAAAAATCATTTATCCAAATTAAAAAATATTTAGGTACCCCAAACGAGGCTTAAAATTCATAATTTTCTTCAAAAAATAGCTTTTTTTCTATGTATTTTGTAAACAACGAAAGATAAATTTTAAGAAATTATCAAGATGAAAAATATGAAGCATAAAGTATATAATTAGAGCTAAGTATAAGTTTTTTCTCTCATTTTATATTTATTTCTCCCGGAAATTACTCAAAATTAAGGTTTTTTCAAGTTTTAAGTTAAATTTTTCCATTTTAAATACTACATTTTTTTTTATTATTCATCTGAAAGTATGTTCATTAGTGATTTTGGAACTTGATATTTTCTTTAAATGTATCTGTAATTTAAAATAAATAAATAGTTAAAATAAATAAATTGAAAAAAAAAATTAAAAAAAACTATGACAACGATTTATTTACAACATATATTTACTACAATATTACAGTACAATAAACATTACTAAACATACTATCGTTTTTAATGTTTGTTTATTGCAGTCAGAGTATATTATTTCGGTGCTCTTGGACGCAACACAACAAAAATTGTTTTTGCTCCTCATCAACTGTTAGTAAACCATGACAGTCCTGCATCATTTTTACAGCTCTTTCAGCTGTATCATTTACTGGTCTAAACACTGAGATCTTTTTTCCTTCAAGGAATTGAGTGTTATTCGCCCATAGAGAAGGACTCTCATTGAGAAAACTATCATCAATTTTGAGCCTAGTAAGCAAAGGCTATCTTTCAAATGATATGAATTTATCAATTGTTTTCTCGTCAAAATAATAAAATAACAAGTAACAAATGCGCGATATGAGGAAGTAACTAATTAAACAATTAGTTACTTCCTCCCCCCCCCCCCCCAATTTTTTCAATTCGGCTCAGTACACAAGTACTAGTTTACACTTTCAAGCATAAGTCGGCATAATTTGTAATTTTTGAAATTACAATAAACCTTTTTGACAATCATATTGATATTAAACAAACATTTATTCAATTTTTTTAAAGAAATTAGGTTCCCAGCACGAGGCATAAAATTTATATATTTCTCGAAATATTATATCTTTTCTATTTATTTATTGCATCATTTGTGAATTTTAAATTGCAGATACACTTAAAGAAAATATCAAGTCCTAAAATCACTGAAGAACAAACTTTCAAAACAGCATTTGCAGATGAATAATAAAAAAATGTAGTTGGGGTATGTGTGCCAAAGTGAAACAGCAGGCAAAGTGAAATGGTGAAATGTTTTCCCAGCTTGCAGTGTAACCTCTAGCAATATTTTAACTAAGCTCCTAGACAGATAGTTAATTCCTGTCAAAAAATAGTTCCAAAAGATCAACGAAAAAATTATACAAGCCATTTTAAAAATTTGATACCTTGTAATATTCGTGGTTTTTCAAAAATATTTCTTGTTATTATAAAAGGATAAGATTTTTGTAATTATCATCCAAACTATTAATTGAGAACTACTGATATCCAGTGCAGTCCTTATTTAGTTAAAATTAGGCATTTTTTTATTTTTAATGTTCAATGTAATTTGTCAAGTGCACGCGGGGTAAAGTGGATGGGGCAAAGTGAAATAGTTCATTTCGGGTACTTATTCATTCATTTATTAAATCACTCACGTATTTCTTCATTTATTAATTCATTTAGATTCTTTTACTTAATTATTTATTAATTCATTAACTCATTTTCTTATTCGTTCTCTATTTTATTCACTCATCTATTTTTTCTCACACATTAATTAATTATTCATTTCCTTGCTCATTCGTTTATTTTTCGTTTTATTACGCACTCATTTGATGAAAATTACTATTAATCGTCGAATTGAAAAATTTTCATAACAAAAATATTTTATTTTTCACTTTGCCCCATGTTTTTTTGAAGTGAAAATTTTTCACATTTTTTTAAAGTTCAAAATAACTGCCAAGAATGAAAAATGATATTTCAACGAAAGTATTATTAAAAAACATTATTCCTTCTTTATGTACAAACATTTTTAGAACAAAACTCCCATTTGTTCCTTTTGAAGTAGGCAAGTAAACTTAAATATTTCACTTTGCCCCACATGAAAAATGATCAAATAAGATTTGTGCTGAAATATAATTGAAATTAAAAACCAACATAAATAAAGTACAAATTAGGTAGAAAGTACAGCATGTAATGCGTACATGCTGTACTTTCTACCCAATTTGTGCTTTATTTACGTTGGTTTTTAACTTCATTTGTAAAAAAATGTGGTATTTAAAGGGGAAAAGTTTAACTTAAAACTTGAAAAAAACCTTCATTTTGAGTAATTTAAGGGGAAAAAAAATATAAAATGAGAAAAAAAACTAATATTTAGCTTTAATTATATACTTTATGCTTCATATTTTTCATCTTGATAATTTCTTAAAATTTATCTTTCGTTGTTTACAAAATACATAGAAAAAAAGCTATTCTTTGAAGAAAATTATGAATTTTAAGCCACGTTTGGGGTACCTAAATATTTTTTAACTTGAATAAATGATTTTTTGGGACATGTGTGGGGACATAGGAGAAGTGTTTTATCAACTTGAAATTTTGAATTTCCGAAAAAAGTTTTTTTCGATTTGGCCTAGTGAAAAAGGGCTAGTTCGCACTTTCGGTCGCAAGTCGGCACGGGTTACCGTTGTTCAAGTAGCATGAAACTTTTTTTACAATTGTTTTGATGTAAAAGGAAAAAAATTAGAGGGTCTGCGTTACAAAATTCAGACTTTCGTTCTTTTTTTTGGGGGGGGACACCCTAGTGACCAACCTAAAACTAATGTCCACAATTAAACTTTAAAATTTACTAAAAAGATATAGAATAAAATTCCATTCTCTGTAGTGCGTGCCGCTGCAGAAGCCTTTCTAAAAGATTGTCATCGGTGGTTACAGTTAAAGGCGAGAAAATAAAAACCATTATAATTTAACCGCGACGAGTTAGCCGGTGTCAATCAAATGAGAAAACGAGTCCATTCCTTAAAATAGGTATTAAAATAGGTAGAATTTCTACTCATTCAAATTCCCCCATCAATTGTGAATCCCATTCCTCAATTTTCATCTGCGTATCACCCCTTCCTAAAAATGGACAATCCTGAAAAAAGGAGGAGTCATAGGCCATCTCTGCGAAGTTGAATTATACTTAAACATTGATCAACATTGATGTTACTTTTATTTAACATTGATTTTATCATTATAGAAAAACTTGCATTACAGTAAAAGAAATTTTTTTAGCCGTCAATTATTTGTGGGCACCCTGTATATTAATTAAATCGATCATTATTTGCAAATCTAATCCTCATTGGTGGCAAAAAAGGACCCTTTTTGTACGTACAAAAACGAAAAAGTGCACACTTCGTGACCTTATATCTCTCTATGATGAGGGTCAACAGTGAACTTGATGAGTATTTTAAACTAAAGTATGTGTATTTTCACAAACAAGTGACAGTCCTATGGGTAAATGTAATGGCGGCTCATAAAGTGCACCTCAAGATCAGAAAATTACATGAGTTAAAGACGAATTTAGTTGTGCACACTTCGTGATCTTAAAGCTCCGTGCACTGAGGGTCAACAGGGAACTTAATGAAGGTATTTAAACTCGAGTATGTGTGCATTTTCACCAACAAGTGACAGACCTATATAGGCAAATGTCCTGGAGCCTCATAAAGTGCACCTCTAAACGAGAAAATTGCATGTCTTAACGACGAATCTAGTTAGTTGGGTACAATTTGTGGTCTTATGTCTCCGTACACTGAGGGTCAAGAGGGAACTTGATGAGGGTATTTTAAACTAGAGTATGTGTATTTTCTCAAACAAGTGACAGAAATATGGACAATTTCTTTTTAAGCACACAATACGTATTTCAAAACAGTAAAATGAACTATTCCGTTTTCAATTCAACCAATACATTCGGCTTTAGACCTCTCTTTAAGGTTGGTACAACGGTGATTATTGAGATTTAATTTGAGAGGGGCATAGTAGAATATTGGGTGAACTATTCATGGATGGGGAACGGAACTAAAGTCTTCGAGATGTGCACTAAGTGCTCTTCTGCTCAGGCCTCCCCTGAGCATATTTTATCATGTCTGGGACTTTCCAAATTGGATCTTATCCAAAACCCCTTGATGGTTCTTGACTTTCTACTGGTGAATAGACTCATGGACCTGATCTAGCTCTGCTGGTCTCGGGGATCAGAACAAACAAACAAACAACAAATAGTAGAATATACAATGTTGTCCATGAAGATTTGTGCGTGACAAAGCCTATACTCGAGTACAATTAACTAGATTAGTGTTTAACACAAACAATTTTCTCATCTTGAGGTGCACTTTATGAGCCTCCGGGACATTTGCCCATAGCTCTATCATTTGTTTGTGAAAATACACATACTCTAGTTTAAAATAAACTCATTAACAGGGGCGGCAAATAAGGGGGGCAAGAGGGGGCGTTTTACTCCCAAATTTTTTGCGCAGAATGATAAGAAATACTTAAATTCAATTTATATGATTCACAAATCAATGATCATTGATCATACGCAAAAGGAAATAAAAAGCTCACTATTTCTCAATAATAGTTGATGAAAGTGAAGAAATTTTACCACGAACAGTTAACGTAATATAGTTTTGCATCATTTGAACCACCAGTAATCACGTAAAATGTACATAAATGAGAAATCATGAAATTTTCTGAGTTCCTCGTATGAATTTTTGAATTTATCAAGCTACTGTATATTGTTTTAATGAACCTTTTTTTTTTCTTAAGATTAAATACATTTTACGATAGCTTCATTTTTACCAAATGTATTTCATAGTTTACAAACTCGTCCCCTCAAACGAAACGCTGAAATGCCGCCCCTGCTCATCAAGTTCCCTGTTGACCCTCATCATAACAGAGATGTAAGGTCACGAAGTGTGCACTTTTTCGTTTCTGTACGTACAAAAAGGGCCATTTTTCGTCACCACTGAGGATTAGCCTTGCAACTAATGACCGATTTAAGTAATATATATATATATAGTACTAACTAGGTTTCATGCAAAAATCGTTACTGACCCCCCAGTGCAGGGAGCCAGGGGCGGAACCAGAAATGTTTCAAGGTAGGGGCGATTGATTTCTTTTACTTACCTTTTACCATGTATATATACACGGTAAAGTGTACACCATTAGTATACTAATTTACAAATTTTGATCACACAGGTTTTGAACTTCAATTCCGAAACATTTCCGGGGGAGATCCCAAACCTCCTTCCCCCGACATCATTAAACTAGCATAAAACTGCGTTTTTAGAACTTCAATATCAAAAAATTACAGGCGGAGAGACCCTCAAGGGAGGAGCGATCGCCCCCTTCGCCCCTCCCTTATATCCGCTCCTGCAGGGAGCTAGGGGACTTTAAACATGACAATTTTTTACTATCTTCGGCGAAGTTTGGCCGCCCCTGACAGGATCTCCTGATGATCAGCTATAAAATTTAAATATATTTCGATTTGGACATTAAATGTAAAATGTAGTGATGTAATCGCAAAAAATACTTCGGTTGAAGCTCAAAGAGCTGTCGATGTTAGAAAAACACAAAGTCGGGACCAACTTTCGAAATTTTTACAGGTCCCCAGAAATTTTTTTGGGGAAAAAGAAAAAATACGTGTTTTCTAAAATCATTCGAAGAAACAACTGGAAAATTTTGGGCGAAATCAAAAATGGCACGTATCTTACCTGCCTGACTCTTATAAAAACTGCCTCTTAACAATTGTAAACAACGCGCAGTAACTGCTCCTTATATAATAGCTCATTCGGATATATCGCTCTTTTCCTATGTCTTCCGAAAAATATTTGTTAAAAAAGCATTGCTTTGCGTTTAACATTACAGAGAAAGAATGGTACATTTCTCCGATTTTTTTTAAAGTCTTTTTTCTTAATTCAGAGAACAAAAATAGCATGTTTTTCATTGTTGATTAAGGAGCAACTTTCAATTTGTATCGCACCACAAAGCAACGGTAATGTTTTAAGTTGTTAATTTTAATTTTAAAGAAAAATTGTTACACTTTTTTTTTTCAGAATGTTCTCCTAGCTGATAAGAAACTAATCTTTTTGTTGGTGCACATACTAATTTGTACATTAATTAAAAGGTTACTTTTCATGACCTCAGTTATAACTGGTACTTATCTGTTGGTCAGGCGCAAGCGAAAAATAGCTAAATAACGTATGGCTAATTGATGTAGAATTCCGCCAAATTCCTTACAACCATATTTGTTTACCATTGAGCGAACGTTTGTTCGTTGACAGATTTTTCGTACGCTTCACTTGGCGACGTTGGCGATTTTTGATTTTTCACTTACGCCCGACTAACGGATAAGTACCTTATAACGCATTTTCGGATATATCGGCCTTTTTGTTGTCTTGAGAAGCACGATATAAACGAAATGTATATTTACATGTATACAAATGTATATTTTGTTATTAAAGCGAAATGTATATTTTTTTTTACAAGAAATGTATTTTTGCCTGTGCATTTTTTGTAATTTTTTTTTTTAACATTTCGCCTCAAAGAACTCAACTGTTCTGTTAAGACAAAGAATACGGTATGACATTGGCAAAAAAAATATTTCAATATGTTGCTGGCAGAGGAAGTTATGACCGTTTGAATATCGGTAAAAATGACATTTTTCATAATTCAGTCTTACGCAACTAAAAGCACGTTGAACTTTCCTCGGTTGTTTATACATTATTTGAAAGTGCTTACACTGGTCTTTCAAACGACACTACTTTTGCCATGGCAACTGAAATGTACAAGCTGTTTTTGGCCCTCAAAAATGCTGCAAAACGTCAAAAATGCCTTGTTTTGAGGGCCTTCACTGACCTTACGGCAACAACTTACCTCAAATTTAACACTCATTTTGTAAATTTTGAACCTTCTGTATTCCATATACAAAAAGAAAATTGGAGTTCAACAGTTCATGGTCTTCAGCAACTTCACAGCAACTTCCATGTCTTGAAAATCCGCTTAATTTTTGATGCCGCACCTTCATCTTTAGGGGTCCATAAAAACTAAACAACTCAACTTTAGAACAAAACATTCTGGATTTGGTCTTTCGATAAGATAATAAACATTTGGTAATTTTTGGGAAAAAATCTGAGACGTCATGAATCACAGGCGTGACACTCTCTCAGATTCTTGCTCTTACCGTATTTTTCGCCGTATAAGACGCCCTTTTTCTCCCCAAAATCAGAAGGGGGGGGGAGTGCCTGCGTCTTATACGGCAAATACAAAAGTGTGTGAATGGGTTAAAAGGTTATGGGACGACGTAAAGAATGACATTGTCGTAAAATCGTTTAATTAAAACGTGACAGCCTTATTTTTGTTACTTTCACTATTTGCTAACTGTTTATGAGAGTAAAGATAGCTCTTAGTATGTTACATGGTTGACATAAATTTTTTCTTTAACTTCTGTTAACTTTATACAGTTGATATGAAATATTTTAATACAGAATTTGGTTCATAATCTTTTTTTTTTTTTTTCTAGATTTGCCTCCTTTAAAATTGGGTGCGTCTTTATGCCGGTGCGTCTTATAGGGCGAAAATTCAGTAACCGTTATTCTGGAAGCCTGAAACAATGGTTTAAAACATTTTCAACCATCAGAATTGTTTTTGGAAATCACTTTTCAATAGCTGCGGAAGCGACTTTTCGTGAAAAGAGTACTTTACCGAGGATGCTTGGAACTTTTTTATTTATGAACATATCAAAATTATTTTAAAAACCATTTGATTGAGCAGAAAATGACATGCATCTTTCTAACAGTTATTTTTCTGATAATTATTAACAAATTTGAGAAAAGTTGGCTTAAAAATAGGATTTTCTGTGTGAAATTTTACATTTTTAGCATAAAAATATAAGTAGAAGGAAGTAAGACTCGCACTTTTTCCCCTTATTTTGATATTTCACAGGACTGTTCCCAGAAGTAGTATGAAACATTTTTGTGGGTGAAAGGCTGAAATTACAGCCATCCAACGTCACTGGTTAGTATTCAAGGCGTGCTTTTTCTACACGCGGGTTTTTTAAAAATTTATTACAAATCAATCATTGTGTTTTGAAATTCGGCCATGGTGAATTTTTTGTGTTTCGTAAGCCTCTTAACAATATCTAATAGTCAACGTAGGAATATTTAATAGTTTGAAACTTCCCTATTGAAATTATAGCATGATTTTTTTTACTCAGTGTCTGTCCAAATTGTAATTCCTTTTCCGAATTTACCCCAGAGCTCAGCAGATGGCGCTACGATGCCACGACACCCCCTCCAATGACGCAGCAAGTTCACAGCTGGGAAACAGTTACACAGCTTCTTCGCTCGGAATTGTGTGTCCTTATCCCCCCCCCCCCCCTCTCAGCTGTCGTCCTTATTCTAAACTTATCTTATAGAGCTGGTTTTACTTCTACTTGAGATGCGCGCTATCGACTCGGGCCGGTATAAAGAGTTCGAAATGACGAAAAGGAATTCCGTCATTTTGTATCGAAAAATTATCTTTCTTTTTTCTTTCTTCTATATCTAATGTGTAGAACAGTGGTTCCCAACCTGTGGGCATTTCTCATAGGGTTGCGACATTAACCCTAGATTTAAAAAAATATTATATTGTTTAAAAGCTAATATATATAGGGAAAAAATATAATCAATTGTAAGTAGCATCTAAACTTGAGCGCAGTGGGGAATCCAAAAGAGGCTATGGGCCTGCTTCCTCCTTTTGTTTCCTAAACTAGAGTCCTTGATGCTTGATCTCCCCAACGTCTTCTTAGATTAATCAATTTCAGTTTAAGGCCTTGAACCTCCACAAATTTCTTTTTTTCACCTCACCCTAACCCAGGGCCGTAGCCGGGGTAGGCCGAGGGAGGCGCCGCCTGTCCTAGGAAAATTTTCGCCTCCCCTAAGCAAATATTGGAAGACAGAGAGACGAAAAAAAATCTTCACATCTTAAATTAAAATTGATTTTTTTTTTTTTTTTTTTTTTTTTTTTTTTTTTTTTTTTAACTTCTGAAAAAAAGTGATGAAACAAAAGCATTTCGATCAGTTAGATAAATTTCATTTCAAGAAAAAAATGAATAGATAATAATCATGATACCTTTCTACAGGTTGTCGACTGTCGACTTACTAACATTTATAATTTCGTTAGTAAAAATATCACGAAAACAACAGCCGAGTCTAGAAAAATACATGATCCACCGAGAAGAAAAAATTCCGAATATAAAAAAATTAAGATACAGTGAGCGAAATTAAAAATGTTGTAATCAATGGTCATACTAGCATTTCTAAGTACTTGAATGTAAAAAATGAAAGAAAACCAAAACTTTTTTTAGAGATTCATTAGGCAGAATATTTTTTAGAAATTAAGGAGGCAAAATATTCAAAAAAAAAAAAAAAAAAAAGTGAAAGAAAAAAATCACCTTAGGTATCATTGAAAAATACCACTTCAGTCCGAAACTGAGGTTTTTTACAGAAGCTGCAAATCCTTGTACTTCAAACATGTGAAAAAAAACAGGCAGGAAATTGTTAATAACACCGAGTTGAAGAAACAAAAACGGAATTTCCCCGGTTTTGTAGTTGCTGCGTAATGCAATGATTAAAAAACCTCTGAGTTCTCAAGAAGTTTTCCACTGATTTTAACAGACAATTTCCGTTAAAAATTCAAAACTATTTTTTCCTAAAAAGAACGGAAATATTTCCTGAATTATGGAACGGAAATGGAATTTTCCTGTCTTTAAGGTTTCTGCATTAACTATGGCTCGTAGGTCAAAGTACGAGACGGCAAAACTTATAACACACAGAGACGTTATGAATTAATATATGCGTATTGCAGCTTCCTGTAAAAGACGGCCTTTGTATTCTTCGCATTAGTTAGGAAAAAGAAGACACCTGTGTCACGTCGTTAGGATAGTTACTTTCCAAAAAACATCACATGCGAATGTGTTATTTAATCGTGTTCGTTGGGACGTGATTACTGTTTAAAATTTTTTCGTGCGACCTCCGCTGTATCTGCGCACGCGCGAAGTCTCCTCGGACTTGTTCGAAATAGGGGGAAAAGCAACAAGGAAGTAGAAAGCGAACAAAAGCTGAAGGCATCGGGTAGTGCGCATCCTAAACCTATCTCCCCTTTTTCAGATGGAAGCGTCCGTGGCTCCCAGGCGCACAAAACGCAAACAGACAGTATGTGTGTTTCAATTTGAGAATGCTTCGAAGAAGAGCGTTGGCTATTGTTATAGCATTCGAATAGGAATTATTCCAGGATTCTGCGTTGTTAATTAAGTTGACTGCTGAAAAAAATGATTTGGATCTTTTCAAATGATTATTCGGGACACCGTGTTTCCCTTGCTCAACATTTTTAATAAGACAGTTTATCAGTCCATAATAATTCGCGATGGAATCAATCAAAATGGGCAACAAACGGTGTCTTAGTATGTTTTAA
>JAXGGA010020333.1:0-18467 GCA_038373865.1 Uloborus plumipes | reverse complement strand
AAAATTCATGGTAAAAGCTCGTTAGAAAGCGGGCGCGCGAGAGTTTCCAATGTCTATGTAAAAGCCTGGATATTAACCCTGAAGTTGAAAAAAAAATTACTTTTTGATTTGACTGGAGAAAAGCCTTGAAAATTTAATGCGAAAAAGTAGAAATGATACACGCAATTCTAGCTATCGACAGGAAGTTGAGATGATCCACTAAATACTGAATTAGTTTGTTGAAAGCCTTCGCGGATTTATACGAAAAATGTACCTTAAATTGGAATGAAAAACGCGCTACCAATCGAACTTTTTCAAATATCGTTATAAACTATAGCCTATGTGTTATTCTGATGTATAAGCTACATTATGGTAAAAGTTTCATTAAAATCCATTCAGTAGTTTTTGCGTGAAAGAGGAACAAACATACATCCATCCATCCAAACATCCATACAAACTTTCGCATATATAGTAGTAGTAAGATTAAAAAATTATTTCATTTTTTTAGTTTTGGTAAAAAAGAGGAAAATATCTCAGTCGCTCGCAAAATTTGTCTGTTTAGTGTTTAATGGTCGAAAACGTTTAACGGTTCCAGAATTGAAATTTTATATTTTGATACCGAAAGGGCAAAAACCTCATGGGATAATGAAGAAAAAAAGTTGTAAATGATCCGCAAACGTAAGAAATAAGTTCTCTTTTATTTAAAGAAAAAAATATCACCAGTCCGTAATTTTTTTTCAATAGTTCTTGCTTGCGTCCACGGGTCGCAAAAGGTTGCGAAACGCTTATCTAGAGCATTTGTTTTTCATAGCAAAAGATTTGCTCTACACTGTAAAAATAAATGTTGTTTCTACAGTATAATACAACTAATTTTATATACTGCAATATTTATTAAACTGTAAAAATTGCTAATTTTACAGTAATAAACTGTCAAGTTGTTACTTTTAGAGTAGTAAACTGTAAAATTGCTAATTTTACAGTTTATTACCGTGCAACTACAGTTTGCAACTGGAACTTCAGCTACTTTACAGTGAGTACAGCCATGGCCCGATTAAGATATCACGGGGCCCTAGGCCAAATAATTTTTTGTGGCCCCCTGTAGTGAGGCTTTACAATTTTAGCCATAGGATACTACAACAAAATTTAGACATTGACTACAGCAATTTTAGCCATTTAGGGGCCCCTAAACTGTGGGGGCCCTAGGCCGTGACCTAGCTGCCTATTCAGTAATCAGGCCCTGAATACAGCCAATGGTAATAAACTGTAAAATTGAAGCTTTACAGTACTGAACTGAAAAATTGCTAATTTTACAGTTTATTAGTGTGCATCTTGCACCAGATCCTGATTGTTACTGAAAACAGACGTTTCAGTTCAAAACTAAAAAAGCGCAGTAATAAACTGTAAAACTAGATATTTTACTGTTTATTACTGCAAAACTAGGAATATTACAGTTTATTAGTGTAAAATAGCAATTTTACAGTTTATTACCATCAAATTAGCTGTATTATACTGTAAAAACAATAGTGTAATACAAGAAACAGAGTTTCAGTTTAAAACTAACAAATTTTAGTTTCTTACTGCAAACTAGCAGTTTTGTTTACTACTGTAAATTAGCAGTTTTAAAGTTTATTACTGTAAAATTACTGTTAAATTAGCTCTATTATACTGTAAAATGAACATTCATTTTTTACAGTGTAGCGAAGGTTTGCTCTACAAAAAATGTCGTGGTCTCAACAATGTGCACCAAACTCAATGCAAGTTAAAATCACCTCGCGGCAGAAATATTTGAAAGCAAGTTTCGTCCCCCCCCCCCCCTCTCCTCCCCAGATCCGTCAGCTTAATTAATCTTCTTTCCTCCCACATGCTCCGGGAGCAATTAGGACCGACCCGCGAATTCCTTTTCAATTATTTGATGAAAGATGAAAGATTAATCGAAAGAACTCCGCAATCTCGCCAGAGAGAGGAATTGAAAGATAGAGGAGAATGAAAAGAAAAAGTAGTGAAAAAAAACAAACGTTGTGCAATTATACTACTGGAATATCTTTGTGATAAGTTTTTATTCGATTAATAAAAGCGTGATCGTGACAAATTAAATTTGAAATTCCAAACATTAAGTTTTATTCAATTGAAGGACCAGGGGGGGGGGGGAAAGATGAAAGTCACTTTTTCGTCAATTTTGAGATATTAGCGTTATTTAGGGGCTATGAAGAATTAATATCATCTGGTAGAACAAGGGGAAAAAAGATGAGAATCGACCGAAATGTGCATGAAAACTCTATTAACTATTAATACAAAGGGAGTTACGAGAAATCAAACTTTGTTCTTCGTTTTTCTCGAAATCGCTTTTTGGTCACTTTCATCTTTTTTTCCCCTGTCCCTTCAATTAATTATTTGTTTATTATGTTATTTTGGAATTTCAAAACCAGTTCGCCGTGAAGTATTGCTAATGGATTTTCAAGAAAAAAAAAGAGCATATAATTTCTCTTCTAAATCCCCCCCCCCCTCCCCGCTATGGAAAACCCGAAGGAGTTCTTTCCTCGAGGAAATCCTCCATGTGTGTATGGTGAATTGTGTTGAGATATTCCTGCGGATCTCCAGACCCCTCTCTTTTGAGGTTTTCCTCGAGGGATTCCTCTGAGGTTTTCCTCAAGGCCGATGGTACCGTGTGGATGGGTAGGAGGTTTTCCTCCAGAGACTAGCCTTCGTATATTCCCGTAACATATTGGAAGTAGAGGAAACCCCCACAATGCCACAAAAAAATATAGTTGCATGATTCTATTTTTAAATATCAATTGCCAAAGGTATATAGTGTTAATAGATATTTTGAACTACTCTATTTAAGGGGTTACAGTACCTCAAAAATGACCAAAAGACCAAAAAAATTTTTATTGATTATTTCAAAAGTAAAAGTTATTTCAAACACTCAGAAGAAATAGCATTGTTCTAGCTAAATTAGTTTAAAAGTTATGAGTGACTTTAGGGCATGCATACTATGTGTTCTAATGGAAAAGCCAAACTTTAAAGTGCTTTTTCTCGGTGATCAGTTTTTAGTGTTTCTATGTTACTGGAAATGCTAAGGAATTTTTTCTATTAAAGATATAACTTTAAAGCAATATTTTTTGCACTCAGGATAATATATTTAACAAAACTGTGCATTGAATAAGCGTTTTATAAATTACAAAAATTTTTAGAGTTTGTTAAACCTCGAAGAACAAAATTTTCTAAGAATTTTTTACATAGAAGATCACAAAATATTTTCTAATCAAAATATAAGAAAATGAATGCACAGATTTGTTGAGGTAATCCTTGTGATCATTTCGCAAAAAGAAATTTTGAAATTAGTGCAGAAACAAAAAAGCCTTAGGGTTTTTAAAAAATTGAAATTTTCTTACATTTTTCAAATTTTCAAAAAAGTTTTCAAATTTTTTAATGATTGAAAATAAATTATTGATTGTTAAATAAGTGCAGAAAGAAATATTTCAAAGAATTAACTTTTTCACTTAAATTAAAGAAATTTGTTAGAAAGGTACTGTAACCCCTTAAGTGTTAGAATATGGGATTGGGACCGCCAGGGGACAGTGTTTTTTGGACTTAGATAATTTCTAGGAAAAAAAATTGCTATCGAACCAAATGCAATTGGGCTGCAAAGTATTTGAATTAAAAGATGTATTTACTTTATTACACTTTATTATTTTTAAAATGCTAGTTCCGGACAGCCAATTACGAGTTTGCAGAGAAACGCCAAATATAAACAAGTCAGACGATAATAAATAGATAAATATTGAACGTGAAGCACAGCAGACGATAAATTTGCAAATAGTGGAATTAATTTGCAGCCAAAAATATTTTTAAATCCATAAAAAATAAAGATCTTAAGCAAATAAAAGAAATTAAACTCCTCACTTAAAAAAGCCCTTAAAATCATAAGTATAAAAACAAAATATTGTTGTCTGCTAACAACTGGCGAGAAAAAAACAACGTTCACTTTCAGCAAAAACACTCCAACTGTTCTATCTTATTTCTTTTGTCGTTTCCATTGCAAGAAACAACAAATAGCGCAGACGACTAATAAATTAAATGATGCAAAGAAATATAAACACAGCAGACGATATTAAATAAATGAATATTTAGTGTAAAACACAACAGGCGATGAATTTGGAAAATGAAGTTATAACTTACATCCAAAAAAATTGATAAATATTTAAAAATCCATAACAAATACAGATCTTATGCATAAATCGTGAACATAAAATGAAGCATGTCAATGTCAACTAGCTCTCAGATTAAAAAAAAAAAAACAGTATATAGCGCAGCCGACTAATAAATTAAATGGTACAAAAAAGTAAAAACATCGCAGGCGATATTAAATAAATGAATAATTTAGTGTAAAACACAGCAGACGATAAATTTGCAAAAAAAAAGAATCAACTTACATCCAAAATAATTTTAAAATATTAACACAACAGACGATACTAAATAGACGAATATCAAATGTAAAACACAACAGACGATAAATTTTCAAAAAACGAATCAACGTACATCCAAAAATATTTTTTAAAAAATCCATAAAAAATAAAGATCTTGACCATAAAATAAAGCATGTCAATGTCAACTTGCTCTCAGATTAAAAAAAAAAAAAAAAAGAAAAAATCCGGAGACGCGAGGGCACTCACCTCCGCCCGGCTTGTAGACCAGATATCCGGTCAGCAAGTTCCGCTCCGCCATCTCGTCCGGCAGAGACGATCCGGCACACAGTCGACAGGACTCTCTCTCTCGCGGGAAAGAGAGGATCGCGAGCGGCCGGATAAAGGGGGGAGGGGAGAGGAGCGGAGGACCGGGATGCGCGCGCACTCGAAAGTTGTCTCTCGCCGGAAAGGCACGAGTACAGGTAGAGAGATAGTGTGGTCCGGCGCGAAAATCTTGGAGATTTCCGTTCTTCTTCTTCTTCTGTAGGAAAGTAAAATAGAAGGTGAGAGATGTTTGGGAGTGCTGGAAAGTCGAGGCAGCCAGGGACACCCCGAGCTTAATTTTTTTTTGGGGGGGGGGGAGGGAATTCTCAATTTACCGAATTAAATTCCGAAATGTGCCGAATGATAAACTACGAGCATAACACACATACCTTTATACAGTTACTTTGTGAGAAAAGACAATAGATATACTAAAAATTTGAAAAACGAGCATTTTCAATTTTTTTCTTCTGATTATTGACAGATAGTTGAACGTTGATACATAACAATGAGAGTGTTTTTTTTTTTTTTTTTTTTTGGATTGTCGAAACGATTAATTGGACAATTTATAAATTATTGTTAAAAACATATATACAAATTGAAACACATTGACTGCATGGCAAATCATAAAATATTGCATTTAATTGGACAATTTATTAAATTATTGTTATATACATATATACAGATTGAAACATATTGACTGGATGGCAAATCATAAAATATTGCATTTAAATGTACATTTACAAACTAAAGCATGATAGTCATTTGACAGGTATATCCCAAGCAGCACAAAAGCGTTCAAAACACGTTCTGCAACACGTACAGAGCGCACCAGCCGGCACGTTCAAAACACGTTCTCGCAGCACGTGTTGTCAACGTCTATGTGTCTCATCGATCGATGGTAATATGACACGTCTGGTGTTGACCACCTTTTTTTGTCCCAGTTTTGAACGTGGAATGATAGGTTATATTTAGGTTCTGGAAATACGTTTGTTTTCAGTACTCCGCAGCTAAAAAAGTATACTACGTATACCCCACTATCCGGGGCCGTGACGTGTTTTTTAACCATGACGTCATTTTTGATCCACCATTTTTGATCCATGATCGTCGCCATCTTGGTTTTAATTATTTAATTACTTAATTAATTTAATTAATTATTGATTTATTTATTGATTTAATTTAATTATTGCCTTTGAATTTAATATATTCACTCCGCGGGATTCGAACACGGGTCCCTTGCGACTCCAGTCGGACACGCTAACCACTAGACGCTGCTTGATCTCATCGAGGGAGAAAAATAATACTTTAAAAGAAAATTTTTTTGCAGGAGGCGCCATCTATGAAAGACTAAGGGTGTAAATCATATCATTTTATTAAGGGGTTACAGTACCTTTCTAACAAATTTCTTTAATTTAAGTGAAAAAGTTAATTCTTTGAAATATTTGTTTCTGCACTTGTTTAAAAATCAATAATTTATTTTCCAAACATCAAAAATTTGAAAACTTTTTTTGAAAATTGAATAATGTAAGAAGAATTACAGTTTTTTTAAAACCCTAACGGCGTTTTTTGTTTTTGCCACTAATTTCGAAATTTCTTTGGGCGAAATGATCACAAGGAAAAACCTCAAGCAAATCTGTGCATTCAATTACTTATATTTTGATTAGAAAATATTTTGTGACCTTTTATGTCAAAAATTCTTAGAAAATTTTGTTCTTCGAGGTTTAACAAACTCTAAAATTTTTTGTAATTTATAAAACGCTTATTCAATGCACAGTTTTGTTAAATATATTATCCTGAGTGCAAAAAATATTGCTTTAAAGTTATATCTTTAATAGAAAAAAATCCTTAGCATTTCTAGTAACATAGAAACACTAAAAACTGATCACCGAGAAAAAGCACTTTAAAGTTTGGCTTTTCCATTAGAACACATAGCATGTATGCCCTAAAGTCACTCATAACTTTTTAAATAATTTAGTTAAAAGAATGCTGTTTTTTTCTGAGTGTTTTAAATAACTTTTACTTTTGAAATAAGCAATAAAAAATTTTTTTGTCTTTTTGTCATTTTTGAGGTACTGTAACCCCTTAATATGAATATAATGTTTTTTTACTGAAATGCATGCAAATCTGATTAGGATCTTGGGAGAAAGAGTTGTTTAGGATAAAACTTAGTTTCTGCAGATATGATCCCCCCCCCCCCCCTCCTAAAAAGCAGCAATTCACGACCTCAATTCTAAGAAATTAAGCACCTCCTTAAGCACTGAAATGACACCGTGATAATATTACTGTTTTTACACGTCAAATATCACGTTCCTTAAGCACTGAAATGACACCGTGATAATATTACTGTTTTTGCACGTCAAATATCACGTTCCTTAAGCACTGAAATGACACCGTGATAATATTACTGTTTTTACACGTCAAATATCACGTTCTTTAAGCACTGAAATGACACCGTGATAATATTACTGTTTTTACACGTCAAATATCACGTTCCTTAAGCACTGAAATGACACCGTGATAATATTACTGTTTTTGCACGTCGAATATAACGTTCAAGGGACACTTAGCACCGTTATTTGACCAATAACACCATTTTTGCACCAAATTTGAACGTTCTGGTGCTGCTGGGGATGCAACAACCGAATTAAGTATTATTAATCGGGTCTCCTCATTTTCAAAGGTAACAAATGTAAAAAAAAAAATTAAGATTGGAGCTACACACACAATATTTATATATTGCAAACAAATATTGCAATTCTATCCCTTAATTTTCCGAATTGTCAGTCCGAATTAGCCGAATGCAGAAAATGTTTGGGAGGTCCCAGTGATCTCCCGTGACCTCCCTTCGGGGCGCTTCTGGAGGCAGCAGATATCATGAAATTCTATTACGATTTCAGTTTCGAAAATTTGTCTCGGTTCGGCCGATTTGAATAGTTTATGAATGTTTTATTTATTTATTTACTAGAGTTAAACTATAATACGACTTTTGATAAGAAATGCACTGGGGCTATCCAAATTTAAAATCGAAGCTAGTATGAACGTTTGAAGTATCAAAAGAGTGTACGAGCTTCCTGATGAACTTTTTTTTCGGCTGGAGAGGAAGACATCAATATTTTTAGCTACGTTTTTCTTTACAAGAAAGTCCGCTTTTTTCTCTTTTCCACAATCAGCGCAAAATCGTTTTTCATCTGCAAGTTTTTGGGAGGGACCAGAGAACTAAAATATGCCCCCCCCCCCACTTCCTATATATATTTGTTTATGAAATAATTTCTCACAAAGCTCCTTTAAAAGTTTCAAAAAGGGGGGGGGGAGAAAAAAAAAGTCAATTAATCTACTTCAAAGTGCAGAAAGATTACACGCATGTGCTAATTTATTTCAAATGTGTGGTGGAAAAAATCATTTTCAACATTTTAAGTCAGCCAACTATTAAACCACATAGTCCGTGGGACAGTAAGCCATATCGTTTAGTTTGGAAGAAATAATTTTGGCACACGAGAAAACAACGGAAGTGTACGAAAAAAATGTTTAGTGTGAAGAATATTAAAAGTTCTGGAATAAAACGCTGCTCTCAAGTACAAAAAAGTGCCATTAAATAACGAACTATTTCACAAACGCGTAGGTAATTACACCGAATTTTCTTCCGATGAGCCAATAGGAGGCGCCGAAAACGTAAACAAACTTTCGATCGTAATACGCAGTGTTTATTTTATGTAGCTTCTCTAAGTGCAAGAGCAAAGCGTTGTGTATTAACTGTTTTGGTTTGTCATATGCAGAAATATTTGTTTTATTCTTCGAACTTTGTTACTAAAACGAATTTTTGTTCTAATAGAATGTCAAATTTAATAATAATTTGGCATCACAGCGTCGTTTTCTAACGTTTGGCAACAAATATTTACACCGTTATGTCTGAGTCATGTGCACTGCGTCGTTTGTGTTTTTTCGTTTGGTTTTTAAAATGCTATCGTGTTTTTCAACATACATCATTGGATCAAGATTCATTCTTATCACATTATTTTCTAAATATTCTCAAAAATGTGTTGAACTGTGCTGCGGAACTTACATCGCAGAAAGCAGAAGTATCAACTCCGTCACAGAACATCACAGTAATCACGGCATTTAAAACCGATTTGAATCAACTCAAGATATTTTCTGGAAACACGATCCTCTTTCATTCTTCTAAATGTCTTGAAAAATGAGTATGTGCTACAAGTTTTATTATTTTCATATTTAATTTCGTTCACACAGGTTAGTATTCACTTACTTTTCAAACGATTTACTGCAAAAAGACCCCGAGTAGAACTGAGTATAAACGGGGGCTAAGCACATTACAATTCAAGCCAAAACTTTTCCCAAATATCAAAGAACCTGCTTCGAATAAATTTCCGAAATGATAACTAATATTTGAGAGCAAGCAGCTGCCATAGAGCAGAGGAATTGACTTGATTTTTCCCTCAAGGACTCAACATCCTATTTTGTGTTCATCGAGAAACCGTAACAAATGTATTTATCCTGTAGAAGATTTACAATGAACAGAAATTTACTTCTTTTAATATTTCCGTTTTTAATATTCAGTGTTAATAAAAACCTTTTCTATAGAATCTTATCATAAAACCTTACAGGAATAAAACTAAGCATACATTTATTGAGAAATTGTTGTTTTTCAAACTGTAATAATAATTTTGTTTTCAGCATCTTTTTTTAATAAGGTAGTATTTAGTTGTACTTTATAAACACAGTTTTTCACATTTTCTGCCTTACAAACTGAATAGAAAATCAATGATCCATATTTCTGATATACAAGACGAGTTATCCAAAAAAAAAAAAAAAAGAAAGAAAAATTGCACCAACCCTGGGTTTATTGAAGCTATAGAAAAAAGTTTTCTGCGAAACTTTGTTCCATAATGAAGGAGCAACTGGTCAAATTTTTATTTCCGCGCGGTTTTTGTGATGCAACTATTAGAGTTAGTTTTTCTGAAAGGTATTTGCACCAGGAGCACGAATTTGGATGTTGTCACCCCCAAAAATAGTGCAGGGGGCTACTAAAGTTACAACAAATGGATTCGCTAAAATTCCCATATCTTCATTATTTCTTGATTTATAACCGGTTTTGAAACCTTAAAATGCTTAATACCACCTTATAAAAATTTGAGGCATAAAAGTCTCAATTCAAATTGTTGACACGTGTTTCTAAGCTATTAAGAGCTCTTTTTCAATGTAAAAGATGAGAGTTCATGAACGTAAAGTCTGCCGGCTAAGGATGTTTTTTTCGTTGAATAGGGGCTCCTTGTAATTAATTCGGTCATTTGGCCAATCGGGGGGGGGGGAGGTCCCCCCTCCCAAGTTTTGAAACAAAATGTGAATGCAAATTTGTGTGTATTTACCTTTTTCACAATATGTATTGAATTTGCCCCTTTGCCTTGACCCATCGTTTAGAGGGGGTTAAACTGCCCCCGTCCACCCCATTTCTTTGAAAAATTTTGTTGTCTTTTGTCGCTCCCACTTATATGTAAAAAACATTTTTACGTATAAGTGTGTTCTTTGTTGTTTTCCTATCAAATTTACTTTGAGTATACAACATTTTATCCCCTTCTCTATACTTTTTTGAATAGGGGCGTGCACAAAGGAGGTGAATACACCTGTTAGTCTAGAAAAAAGCTTTTTATTTTCGAGCTTTAAATTTTTCTGTCATTTTGTAAAAAAAATCGGTTGGGAATATACACCCTGATGTTAATAAAGCAAGCCTAAAATTGAAAATCGTTAAATAAGGAGGGAAGTATGTGCAGGGGGTAAAAATTAAGGTGGGGGGGGGCAGCCATTTTTGGCCAGACCAAAATTTCTGTACACACTCCTGCAGCTCCTGAAAAGAATTTGGAAAAAAGGGCCTGTCCATCCCCCCCCCCCCTTCGGTGGAAAAAAATTGAAATGACAGGCCTGGTTGTAACTAGTGGCGTAAAGAATGAAGGAGTCTTTACAGACTGGAAAAAATTTTTATAATTAATTCTTGCGAGGGCTAAATATACCAAAATATATTGATTTTTATTTTCCTCCCCTCCCCTAAATTATAGGCTTGGGCAAAAAGTACAAATTAAATACATAATATAGGTAAAAGGATAATTACGTTCAGAAAATGTGCATTCACATTTTGTTTCGAAACTTAGGGGGGGGGGGGGGTAGGACCCACATGATTGTCCAAATGACAGGCTTGATTACATGTAGCCCTTATTCAATGAAAAAAACATCCAGAGTCGGATGACTTTTCATTCATGAACTCTCCTCTTTTACATTGAGAAAAGACTTCTTAATAGCTTCGAAACACGTGTCAACAATTTGAATAGAGTCGTTTATGCTTCAAAATGTTGTTATCCATTGTATTTAATCATTTTAAGCCTTGAGGACCGATTTCAAATCAAGACATAATGAAGATATGGGTATTTTAGTGAATCAATTTTTTGTAACTTAAGCCGCCCCCCTGCACTATTTTGGGGGGTGGTTACATCCGATTTCATACTCCAGGTGGCAATACCTTTCATAAAAACTAACTCCCATAATTATATTACAAAATTCTCACGGAGAACCAGTTGCTCTCAGACTACCAGCTGAAGTTTTACAGCCGTTCAAGAAAACCACGCGTGAGCACGGCTCGGCGTCGAAAGAAATGTCGCCAAGCCGAAAGGTAGCCAACCTACAGAAAAAACTGAAACCGTTCCGTAATACATTTTTCGGAGCTGCAGTTCAATTTATTCTAGTATTCAGCGTAAAATAAAATTGTCCGACCATGTTTCGTCCGTTATTGTATGAAATTCATCCTCTAAATTACCGTCCATAATGAATTTTACAACTCATCAAACCCGTATTTACCGCAGCAACACCATTGCTTTTACGTGGAAAATCGAGTAGACGAGATTAAAGCGGAGCTCATGTTTACATTTTCCTTGTCTATGATTGGTTCCGAGTTGCTGGACGATGCAACGATAAAAGAAGCATGTTCCTTCGCAAAGATGATACAGTTCCTCATTTAATTTCAATTTTCGATCTTAACTGCAGCAGTTAGTTCCAGAACTTTTTTTCTCGTAATTACTAAGCATAATTTTACGAAAAAGTGGTATTTTCTTTCGTGCCAGAATTTTTACTGCGAAACTTGATTTCTAGCAACAATTCTGGAGCTGAACCACGGACTAACACGTCAAATTATTATCTACTTATATTAAAAACTGAGTATCTAACTATCTTTCTATCTTTCTATGTCACGCTTATTTCTCCTGAACGCCAATGAACTGAAAGTCGAACCAGGTACCGATAGATAGGTAATTTTTCAGGCTTCATTAGTTTCAATCTATATGATTATACGATTTTAATTAGCGAAGATATCAATTAATAAGTAGTCAAGTTTAAAGCGATTAAGCCTAAAAAATGATTAAACGTCCAAGACATTTATTTCTTACCGTTGCCATTTGAATAAAAACGTTAATTAAATTATTGAACTGTTTAAAATTCCAAGATATTTATTTCCTACCGTTGCCATTTTGAATTAAAACGTTAATTAAATTATTGAACTATTTAAAATTCCAAGATATTTATTTCTTTCCGTTGCGATTTTAAATTAAAACGTTAATTAAATTGAACTTTTTAAAATGAAAGAGTGTTATTTTTTTCCATTGTCATTTTGAATGCGTGTTATAACAAAGTTCTAACAATTGTTTTTATTCTAATTATTAATGACATATTTTTTCTCTGGTGCCATTTTGAAAATGTGTTTTTAAATAAAATTGCAATTGCTGTTTTTAGAAGGGGCTTTTTTTGGCTGCGATCCAAATATTAAAAGAACTTTTTCGTTTAGAATTTTGCAATTAATTTTAGAAGAAAGCAGTTTGGAAATAATGTTTTTTTGGAAAGGAATTTTATTTGTTATTTAGGGAGAGTGCTAAGTATGCGCTACTTGACATCGTCTTTATTTTTGAGGAAGCATGTGCAAATAATTCGATTGATTCTTTGATGCAGGAAAGCTTTTTAGCGAGCCGCTTTAGCGGGGAGTAGTTTATTAAACTTTTCCTTGGTACTGTAAAGGCGAGCCGCCTTGGCGGCGAGTAGTTTATTGAAACTTTCCTCGCTACTGTAAAGACGAGCCGCCTTGACGGCGAGTAAACTGTTTAAACTTTTCTCATTATTTTAAAGGCGAGCCGCCTTGGTGGCGAGTAGTTTTCTCAAACTTCCTTCACTACATTACAGCCCGTGCAACGCCGGGCCACGCAGCTAGTTTAATCTAATTAGTAAATAATACATGGTATTACTTAGAGACACTGCCAATATCATTCAAAATAAAAAGTTATCAAAACGAAATCGTCACTTTTTTCCATCACATATGAATCAATGAATGAATCGTGATATGTTATGTACCTTTGATTTCGCAACGCCTGAGCTCTGTGTATTCTTTTAACCCCTGATCTCCGTATTATTCCTATAGCGAACCAAAGTGATGTTATTCAAATATACTGTGCATGAGCTTTTTTAAAAACATACTTTTAGACAAAATTTTTACTTATGTTATGGAGAAATTAAAAAGCAATTAAACATTAAATATGTAGGGAAATTATTTTTGTCCCTTTGGGAGGGGCCAGCCCCCCAAAATCCGCTATTGACTCACTGGCTTCTCAATTATTTCAATAAAATCACTTCAAATACATATATAACTGGCCACCTTGTCTAGTGGTCAGAGAAGTCTACCGCGGATGGTGTGGTCCCGTGTTCGAGTCCCAGCTTGGGCATGGATGCGCTTGTCCTTGTCCTTTCCTTGCGTTGATGTGTTGTTGTGCTGTGCCTTGCTGTGTACCCTATAAACGGGCACCTATGGCATGCGTGTACTGCGGAAGTCTTACCTCGCACCAAATTAAGGTTCAGTTGGAAAAGTGAAGCAGCGTGTCCCAAATTGCCCGCCTGGCTGGCATACGACAAAAAAAGATATATATACATATTCTCATACACAAAAAATGTGTACTAAATGCACATAAATCCCGTTAGAAATTACTGTTAGTATGACGAAACTTGAACTAAAGTTCAAGGAAACGTTCTACTTCGCATCCTTTGCCCCAAATCCAAGTTTTCGAGTTTATTTAAGACCTCATCATTTGTTATTGAACAGCCATAGTAATTCATTAAAGATAGGTTATAGTATGTAGTAGGGATGCACCGATTAACCGGCAGTACCGATTAATCATCCATAATTGGCCACTTTGCCGATTATCAATAATCGGCAAAATTTTGCCGATAAATCGGCGGAAAAAATATTTTATTAATAATAATTTCTGAAGCATACTTTCGCCAAGAAACTATGAAGAATAATTTTACTAAGAGAAAATAAATGTAGTTTTTTGCAATCTTCGCTTATTATAACATGTAGTAGGCTAGTAAAATGCAGAGTAAAAACAAAGCAAATAATACAAAACTGAATGGAATATTAAAGAATGGAACATTAGATTTCCCTGAAAACGGATATTCGTATGACACCGTTCGAATTAATTAATTTCATGAACTTTAATATTGAAATGCAAAAACATGAGTATTTCATTTTTCTTATAATTACTTTAAGTAATTATGCCTTGAACAAGAAACTACGATGAATATGTTATAAAAAAAAGAAAAAAAAACTTTATTGTAAACATAAGTATAACATGTAGAAGGAAAGTGTTGCGAGTACAAACAAAGCAAATAATTCAAATAATGAAATATTAGAAAAAAATCCACACAGTTGATAAAAAAATTTTATCGAACTAATTTTCCTAGTTTGAATAAATATACACATGGAAACAACGTTGCAACATTTTATCCTGTGTCGATAATCCTCTTCTTAGCGGAGTGCTTTTTGATAACCTCCAATTTTCACAAAGAACAAAAGTCTTAAATAAAATGGCTACCAATAAATGAAAAATGATTTGAAACTAAGAGCACTTCCAATTTGAAGGGATTTTAGTTGTTTAACTATCATGTCTAGTTAAAATAAGCAACACTGTGTTAATTATGTTATGTAATTTCATTAACGATGATATGAAATTGGTTCAAGGAATTTGGATAATATTTTGAAATTATTTTAGAAAAATTTAGAAAAAAAAATCTTCTCTCAAAAATAAATTAGTACTACGTATTTCTAAAATTTGAATTGCAAAAGAAAGGGGAAAAACAGTAATGGTGGAATCGGTATCATTAAAAATAATTGTCCCGATCATTAATCGGCTCAACTGATTGCACCATCCGAGCCCTGAGCCGATTAACCCATTTATGCCCAGTAGCCTAAAAGCGGGACGCTTGTTAGTTACTGCATACAAAAATCTGTAATGGGTATATCATTTTACTAAAGCTGTTTTTCACACGTTAAATAGTCCTTCTTCTTGAGAAAACCAGTTAGAGCCACTACTTGGACATCAGAGTTTAATTATTGACAGCTATTTTCAGACAAATCAGTCAAGGAACGATCCAGCATGGGTAACCACAGAAAGTAAGTTTTTTTTGCGAACTTTCTTTTCATAAAATTAAGCTATTTTAAAATGATTTGCTTAAAATTTATCACAGGTGCCTTCTGTAACGTTACTTTACAAAAATAAAGTCAAGTAAGGTCGTATTTTGCTCACCTATCTGCAAAATAGTCCATAAACAGGGCATTAAATCTATATATATAAAAGAAAGTCGTCTTAGTTACACTATTCATAACTCAAGAACGGCTGTACCGATATGGCTTAAAACTGGTGGGTAGGTAGCTTAGAGCCTGGAGACGGATATAGGCTATAATTTATGTGTGGCAGTTACATAAATAGAAAAAATGTCTTATTGTCTAAGCATTTTTACTAAGCCTTTTTTGACACATCCATAGCTGAGCGACATAAAGCACACGTTCTGGCAGCTTCCGGAGCGCCGTAAACAGGTTGTAAGTTAGCGATGCGTTGATTGTTGTTTGACTTTTTTGTGAAGTAAATTATAAACAAACGCGTTTATTCCTTTTAAATTTATATGTGAATAGCTGTGGGGCCCGGCGTTGCACGGGCTTTAAAGTAGCGATGAAAATTTAAATAAACTACTCGCCGTCAAGGCGGTATATAATGATATATAACCGCCAAGGCAGCTCGCCTTTAAAGTAGCGAGGAAAGTTTCAGCAAACTACTCGCCGCCAAGACGACTCGCCTTTAAAGTAGTAAGGAAAGTTAAAACAAATTACTTGCCGCCAAGGCGGCTCGCATTTAAAGGAGGAAGGAAAGTTTTAGCGAAACCGGTTTCAAAAGACTACTCCCCGCTAAAGCAGCTCACTAAAAAACTTTCCCGCATCAAAAAGTCAATCGCATTATTTGCACATGCTTCCTCAGGAATATAAACAATGTCAAGTAGCACATATTTAACACTCTCCCTACTAAACGAATACAATTCCCTACCAAAACCAAATATTTCCAAACCGCTCTCTTCCTGTAACATTAATTGCAAAATTCCAAACAAAAAAGTTGTTTTAATATTTAGATCGCAGCCAAAAAAAAATCCCTGCTAAAAACATGAATTACAATTTAATTTGAAACACATTTTCAAAATGGTACCAGAAAAAAATATATATATAAGTCATTAAGTAGGCAGGAATTCAAGTGAAACACGGACGATCGCATTATTTGCCTTGTTGAAACGCCGTAAAAGGAAATGCTTTTAAGAAACGAAATGAAGAAAAGGACACCAACAATGAATTTAAAAGATGTCACCATAGCAACGCAATAAAACGTTAATAGTTTGATCAGGAAAGAGGTTTTCGAACTCAAAGTTCAAACGCTTGTAACTTTTTTTCTAGTGGGGATAAAAGCTTGGTTCTTCGACTGTAAGTCGAATCAATTCTGGGATTAAAAATATCGCTCTATCCAATGGCTTAAAAATCAAAACTGTGGAATAATTAGTTTATTTTTTATTGATGGTTTTAATGAACCAAGTATTGCAAGAAATCGGGTGAAGCCTTGCAAAAGGCAAGTTTAAAAATTGAATAACTCGTGCTGTGTTTAAGTAAGAGAATCGGAACAAACTGCATAGGACGGACAAAATTTTTCTGCTTCCAACGATATGTAACATTAATATGTGTAAGTAATTTTTAACCCCAGTATTCGGCGATTTATGAGAAAATTGCCTTGAATTCGAATAAAAAACGAATCGCTTATCGAATCTTTTCAAACTATAGCCTAAAGTCTTTCTGGATAAATGGACTATTCAACACAAAAAGAATTTTTCAAATCGAACCAGTAATTCCTGAGATTAGCGCGTTCAAACAAACAAACAAACAAACTCTACAGCTTTATATTATTAGTAACTAGCAGTACCCGCACGGCGATGCCCGTGCAACAAATGTAAAGGAAGTTAACTAAATAAAGTTTAATTCACTCTAACCCTCTAAAGTAAAATTATTATATTTGATTCAAATGTGCTCCCCAACCTTTTGAATTCCACTAAAAGTCATATTAAAGTTTAAATCAATTCGCCAAATAAACGTTTCAATGGAACTTTTGAGATAACTGTAGTGGCAAGATTTTCGAAAACTCTCAACGAACACAGCAATTTTGCCCTTGAAGTTTAACATAATCCACCGATTTAAACGTAATTTCAATGTGAAATTGGTCGCCAAATTTAAATTTATTAACATAGGGAACCGATTGTGTCAGGTAACTCAGCCTCAACCATTCTTCCATGATTTTAATGTGAACATTAAAAGGCAAGAAATATAATGTCTTTCGCACCACCTCTTTGAAGTGAATACAATCTATAACAGTAACCCTCAAATAAGCAAGATTTCCCTGGCTGGCAGGTTTGGTAAATTTCCAGATTATTGCCAAACTTCCCTACTAAAAATGACCCGTAGAAATCAATAGAAAAATCTATTGATATCAGTTCAGTTCTATTGATATGAACTGATTTCTACGGATGTCTCTATTGATATCAATAGAGCTATTGATATCTGTAGCCTATTGATCATATCCTCAATGGATATCAATAAATTTCTACGGATGTCTCTATTGATATCTGTAGCCTATTGATCATATCCTCAATGGATATCAATAGATTTCTAGGGATGTCTCTATTGATATCAATAGAGCTATTGATATCTGTAGCCTATTGATAATATCCTCCATGGATATCATTAGATTTCTACGGATGTCTCTATTGATATCAATAGAAGCTATTGATGTCTGTAGCCTAGTGATCATATCCTCAATGGATATCAATAAAGGCCTATAGACATTAATATAAATTTGGTCAGTAGGAAAGCATCCCAATGGATATCACTTAAAGCTTTACAGACATCAATAGAAATCCGATCAATAGGATACTGGTACCAAAGGATATTCATAAATCTTTAATTGACATAAATAGAAATCCGATAGGTAGTATACTAATTCCAATTGATATCTGTAGAAAGGAAATCATTGAGTTTAAACTTAAGTAAGTCTCGGTATAATTAGTGAGCTATAGGAAGGTTATTAATGATAAT
Source organism: Uloborus plumipes (assembly GCA_038373865.1). Classification (NCBI taxonomy): domain Eukaryota; kingdom Metazoa; phylum Arthropoda; class Arachnida; order Araneae; family Uloboridae; genus Uloborus; species Uloborus plumipes. Next base: position 269 of record JAXGGA010020333.1, on the reverse strand, counting down.
TTTAAAAAAGCAAAAGAGTTTAAACTATATAAATAAAGATAAATATAATTTTTAAATAATTGATTTTGACTGAAATTAACTGATAAAATTTCTGACTTTTTAAAATATATGATATTACAGATTCATGGATTATGCCAGTCATTTTTTCTTCCTTTTAAGTTTGAAAAAAATCAATAATTTTATTTCAAATCATCACAGACCGCTATGGTTCAACCATTTATTTCAAAGTAGTCCGAGGGCAGGAGTCTCAAAATGAGTTTTAAACTAAG
>JAXGGA010020332.1:0-18469 GCA_038373865.1 Uloborus plumipes | reverse complement strand
ATTATAATTGATGTGTTAAAGGGTAAAAAAAAAATGGGGCACCAGAATTCTGCCCAATCTCTTACGATTGTTGGAAAGGCACTTATTAGAAGTGATTGCTAGCCAGCGACAAAAAAACGAGACCAATGAGGCAGTGCTTCGTATGATTTTTTTGTCCCGACTGCGACGTTGGACTATGCTTGTCACCATGTTTTAAAATTTTTCATACAAAAGCTGAATTTTAAACGATATTAGATGTATGCATAATAATAAATTCTATTTTTAAATACATTTCTGTAAAGTGTTTTCCCAGTTCGCTTATTTCACCGGAAAAAAAGCCAAATTTAAGTAAATGTAATTTTTCGTTGTTATTGATAATTATCATAACTTCATAAATTCAACACTTATAATACTTTTGACTCTTGATTTGAGTTTCTAAAATCGATTTTAAAATAAAATTGTTTTTGAAAAGTCTGCTAATTTTTTGACACAATATGTCAGAAAAAGGAGACAGTTAAGTGGTTAATAAGGATCCATTTATTTTTTGTTAACACATTAACAAAATTAATTTAACATAACAAATGATATATTTTTTTTTCAAAATAATCTACTACTAGTATTTGTTAACAATTTACATAATTAGTAGAACGAAGAGAGCGTCCTTGTAAATTTCAACAGAAATTATTAACTACACTGTCATATTTGTTATTAAATGTGCCATTTTCCCCCCACCCAAATCACGTTTGTTAAACTCTGCGACGAATTTAGTAGAGCTTGAGACTAAAAATAGTTGATAGTGGAACACAAAAATGTTAGTGGCGAGTGGCGACCGCTAGTCTCGACCTTTAGAATTTAGATTATCAGAATGTCATTTATTTATTTATATTTTTAAACAAATTTTAACTCAGTTTATAACAATGTTAAAAAAAATCAACATTCTTTGTTGATTTGTAACACACAAAAGTATTTTTGTGTTTCTAATTGACTAAGCAAAAGTTCACAATTTTACACTAAAACTTTTTGCTTTATATTCTGTGAATTGGTCGCTCGCTTTATCCTTCATATCATATAACGTGTAACAGTTTTTTCCACATAGTTCTTAGCAATTATTATATATACCAGTTTATCAGAAAAATCAGGCAAACTAGATTTTGCCTATTAATTTTGTGTTACTTTCTTGTTAATAGTAACACAAAACGTGCATAAATGTTGTAAACTTGCCAAGGAATTACGAAATTTATGGAAGAGCATCGAACCCTAGGAGGGGAATCACGATAGTCTTTTGCATTATTAACAGGTAACAAGCTGCAGCCTACACAAACTTTTGACATTTTCGAAGAATATTGTACTGAAACAAATTCACTGTTGAAACCAAGCTTCAAACTGTGTTACGTACTTAATTTAGAATTTTCTCCATATTGCAAGAATACCTGGAAATTTCTCAACTTTTGTTTTTATAAGTGAGAGGAAAAGAACGAAGTACCATCTTGTGTCAGGGAGCTAAAAGACTAAATTTTTTTGGATGTCTAAATATTGTATATGGTTCTTTTGTAACTTAAAATTTTTATAGGTATTAAATTTTGTTTGTTGAATTCGTCAAAAACAGGAGTTCAGTAGAGATGAAATGATATTATTCTAAAAAAATATATATACAGTAGCCCCTCGTTATATCGCTCATTCGGATATATTGGTCTTTTCTTTTGCCTCCCCCACCCCAAAAAAAATTAATGCAGACAGATGATTCTGTAGATGGATTAGTAGAACCAGTGAAGTTACTGGGTTTATCAGTTGCTGAAGATGAACTTCAGCAACTGATCAAGATGATTTTGGTTCACATTGATGATGATGAACCTACTTTCGAAACACTCTCCGATGTAGATATCATTGCAGAAGTGATGAACGAAAAACCCACGACTGACACTTGGAGTGAAGATGAAGTGCCCTCATATGCAACTGCTACCATGAAAGAAGCTGTAGACATGCTGGAGAAAGCGTACACCGCATTCGAACAATCAAACTCTGATCACATAACTGCAATGCAGTTAATTCATTTCCGCTCTTAAATTGCAAGTGGGAGACAAGTGTTGAAGGATAAATCCCGGCAAACGACTTTGGATTCTTATTTCACCAAAACAATAGGTTAATTTTATGTCTGTATACATATTTTTTAAGACCTGCACATTGTAACAACAACTGCGGTAAGTTATATTTTTTGCTACTTTTGACTGGAAAAAAAATCTAATGTTCGAATAAATGAATTTTTATGTATGTGCTCATACAATTTACTTGCATGCTGGATAGAAAACTATTTTTGATGACTTTGGTTATATCACGCTTTCGGATATATCGCGCTTTTTTCTTGTCCCCCGAAAAGCGCGATATAACGAGGGGTTACTGTGTTGTGAAATTTAACTTTAAATATTTATTTTCTACAGTTTTGCTGTTTGAACCTTATGTTCCCTGTCTTTGAAAAGATTTTCTTAAATTTTTGTTCTAATGTGTTACTGGCTGAAGACACTCTCCAAGGGCCTTCTGGGGCCTATCAGGCAATGACCTTACTAGCTCGGAGTCCTCGGACTAGAATGCTGTTGGCACTTACAATATCTTGTTGATGTTGCAATTAGCATAATCATATGATAATAATTTCTCTCTCTCTCTCATCTCGTTTTTTGCTAAAATGCAAATGAAAAGTCTCGCTCTGGTGTCGAAAATCCAAGAAAGGACAACAACATTTACTCTCCAGAAGTTGGACAACAACATTTACTCTCCAGAAGTTGAACAACATCATGACAAGGAAAACCTTGTCACCTCACAAGAGATACGGATTCTACAGTTACAATTGCAGAAGATCTGGAATCTAAAAATGATGTGGAAGAAGAAATAAGAAATCAGTAATGAAGGAGGCTCAACTTCTAATGGAGCACCAAACCCAAGAGTAAAAAATTGGCACAAAACAGGTTTTCAAACCGATTGGATTGCAAAATTTAAAGGGGAAAGAAGTTAAAGGGGAAAGAAGTCATCAACTGTCAGTTATGTAGAGATCACTTATCAAGAGATCCCAAATACGGAAGTTCTACCTGAAAATAACCCATGGCGTGGCGACAGTGCGTTTAGATAAAGTAAAGGAACATGCAATATCTGCCATGCACAATCATGCAATATCTCTGAAAACGTCTTTCATAAACATCAAACATTAAGAATACTCAATGGATGCACCAATTTTTAAAGCAGTAATTTCTGAATTGTTCAATTCAACAAAACATTTTTCATACCAGTGTTCCACCCTTTCATTCAACTTTGCGTTGAAGAATTGTTCTCTTTTGTCGGTACCCCTTAAAAGTTGGACTATGAAACTATTAAAGAATTTCTTTTATCAATGGAGTCAACTCAAAAGGAAAATGTCATTGAAGGCATTAAAAAAAGTCTGTATTGTTCTTTGATGGCAGTCGAAACAACAAACATCAGCCCCAGTAAACATCTTGCCATTTTTGCTAGATATGTTGAAAAAGGGATTCCTAAAGTGTCCATTCATTAAAAACTTGCCAATACCTAATGGCACTGCAGACATGGTTACTGAAGGCATTTCGTCAATTATTGATGAGTGCGGTGGATTAAAAAAAATATGACAAGTTTTGGTAGTGATGGGGCTTCTGCAATGATCGGTCCCAAAAGTGGCATTGCCACGAAAATTTATACTATTTGTTAAAAATGTCTATCTGTTCCTTTCACTTCTGCCGACCACACGGCCTCGGCCTCGTATTTATGTTAGCGTTAACACTACAGATGGAAGCAACAAGGGCGACAGGAATTTATATCCGCTTGTTGCAACTTTATTTTATGAAGCGACTGGTAAAATCAGAAACAGTATTCTTTCTGTACCTGTTCTAGAAACAAGTTCTTCTGGAGAAAACATTGCAAATTTAATTCGTCAGAATTTTGGTATTCCTTTAAAGAACTGTGTTGGTTTTTCTGCAGACAATGCTTATGTGATGATGGGCAAAAAGGCAGGAGCATTTGCATTTTTGCAAAAGAAACAGGAAGGGTTTTCCTTAGTTAAAATGGTCGTTGTAATGCTTTACTTTTAAATGTTTAAGAACCAGTAAATTCTTGGATATCTTTTTAAATGAGTGTCCGACCTTTCTTAATCTCAAACACGTAGCCATAGCTTCTGCTTCGTTGTATAATACTCTGCAGTACAAATAGTATCATATTAGATTGACTCTAGGAACTTTACCGTTTAAACTTAGATTGTTTTACTGAAACATGGAAGTTATTTGAAGAGTTTAGGACTTAGAAGTTATCAATTCTATCACCAAGATACACTCGTGAGGTCCCGCACTAAGTCAGATTCCTCTGACTAAGATAAACCCAAGTGGTTTGGCTGTCACTGAATTTAAGGACGTATGTGACAAATTGCGAGCCTTTTTTACAGTACCCATGATGTCTTCAGTGTCACTTGCATAGTTTCAAACCATAAATCATGTACAAGGTGAAACTATGCTGAAAAAACGCCGTATTGAAAGAGTCACTCACCAGGCATACAGTAAATTGAATGATGAAAAGGAATGAGCGGCAGCGCGAAGAAAGCAAACTTCAGTTGGAAAGCCGAGAGCAAATTGAAATGGCGAGAATCAACCAACAAGGGGGTTTGCGGGAAAAAAGTTCAGATAGCTTGTAAAACCACCAGAGACTTTGGAAGAGATAATCAAGGCGGTCCAAGTCTCGACTATTAGGGTTCCAACTAAACAGGAAGGATGGAACTATTTCTTCGCTAATCTGAAAGGAGGGTTTGTTAGCGAAAGAGTGGGTTGTGATCAAAAAGTCAAAGTGCTAGTAAACCTTCTGGGCGAAAAAGCCGCAAATCTGTTGATCTATGTAGTTGAGGATACATATGAGGATTATGAGGAGCTCAAAAGAATGGTCCTTAAAGAATATCAACCGTCCCTTCAAGTGTGTTTGGAAAATTTCAGGAAGGCGAGGAGAAATGACGGAGAAACTTTCGGCCAGTTTGCGACACGATTGTCCGCATTATGACAATACTATTTGCAGTTAAGGGAGGTAAAAGATTTCGATACCTTAAATCAATTAATTATAGCTGACAAAATTTATCAAGGAACGATGAAACGGCGGTTCACATAAGTATGAGACAAGAGGGTGGATGGTTTAGGCTGGAAAAGCTTGGTCGTGAATGCGACGTATTTTTTTCGGCTAAGGGAAAATCATATGGAATTCAGGAAGAGCGAGGAGCCGAATTTTCAAGCAGTAAGCCTTGGGACGAGAAAGGCTCGGAGAAGGGAAATTTTCCGTCAGGTAAGGAAATTAGCTGGCACGATCTGGCACGATAAGCTTTAAAATAAGGAGTAAATCATTAAATTTGATAAAGGAATGAGGAACATCTCGTCGAGTGAAAAAAGTAGGCTTAAGAAACAATATGTAAGATAGTTGACAAACATGAAACTTTGAGAGAACACACACGCGCCTACAAATGTGACTAATGCACAGAGGCGGACTGGCCGTAGAGGCCACCTGCCCGCGGGCAGGTGCGCCCTCCGGCCTGTGCGCCCTTGCGCCCTCAAAACGTGTGCGCCTTCGTTTATTTATTTTTTTTAATTTTAAAGGTTTGAAAGCAACCCCTAACAGTTTGAACAGTAGCCCCCCCCCCCCACACACACACACTGCCAGTGCGCCTTCAACTTTCGTAAATTACTTATTTTTTACTTTTTCCCGTTTGGAGCATGTAAAAAGTAGTCAATAAGCGTTGTCAGAAGGCGGTTCTTATTGTACCCCAGAAGTGATAGGTGGTCTTTAAGGCGGATCTCATCCAAAGCTAGCGCCCTCCGGTCTGTGCATCTTTGTGCTGTGAACAAAGCCCCCCCCCCCCTTTTTTTTTTAATCTTTACGTTCGAAGCACGGAAAGCAATCTATAAAAGATTGAAGAAAATGGTTATATTCAATAATGTACCTGTTATAATTAACTTTTATTTATTGCATCACAGACGTGATAGGTTGTCGGAAAGGGGGATCTTTGCCAAAAAAAAAAAATACAGCGCCTTCCAGGTTGTACGCCCTTGCGCCTTTGTTTTTTCCACCTTACTTTCGGAGGCTATGAAACAAGGCCGTCCAGTCAGAGGGGGGGGGGGGTCTAAATCTAAAGTGAGCGCCCTCCAGCCTATGTATCATTGCACCCTCGAATCTAGTTGACTTAGGTGCCCTCCCTCCCTCCCCCTTCTTTTAATTCGAAGCGAATGAAACAGTCTATAAAAGTTTGCTGCAGGAGATTATAATTAATAATGTGCTATAATTCACTTTAATTCATTACCTCCACCCGCCCCCAGAGGTGATAGGTAGTCTGGAAGGAGTACCTTTAACTAAAAAAAAAAACATCTTCGACTGGGCTATGCGTCTTTGCGCCTTCGAACCTGTGCTTCTTTGGTGTTTTTTTTTATATATATATATTTTTTTTTTAAATTTTTACCCGAAGCGCATGAAGTACTTAATAAAAGTTTCAGAACAAGGTTTAAAAGAATAGCGTAAAAAATAGCACCTCAAAAGGGATATGTAGTATGGTCTTAAACCAAAGTGAGCGCTCTTATTTTTGTGCGTTTTCTTCTCTCTTTTGTGTGTGTGTGTGTGTGTGTGTCAAGTCAAAGTGTTAATCTACCTTGACTGAGGTTGCGAATTCATGTGTGGTGATGTTGGTTAGAGAATTTGGTTGTCAAAAGATTCCTCAGACAGGTATTTTTATGATGTCAGAAAGCCGCATGAGTAAGCAATTGAAATGTATTGCACTGAAAAACGTGTACTGCGGACAAAAATGTTTAGTTTTGCTTAAAATAAAATTAAATAATGATTTACTGAATATTGTGTTAGTTGATTAACTGGCTCCTTCTTATTTTCATGAGCATTTTAATAGTAAGCGGATCAGCAGTAAGTAAAAATACAGCAGATAAAACCGCTGAATCTATATATACGCATACCGTAATTCTTTATAAATCGCACAACTTTTCGAAGGTAAACAATAAATTGAAAAAACCAATTTCTGTATTTTAAGCACAACAGCTAATGTAACCATTCAGTGCAGGCTGAAGCTCTGTTATGAAGCCCATTTATTTGTGAATAATGGTTTTGTATTTTATTTAAATCTATATACGTGTTCCATGGTGTGCATTATAACGATCTTTTATTGTTTTACAAGATCGGTTTTAACACAATGAGGAGGGCTCGCAAATTATGATTTTTTTTTTTTTTTTTCAAACTTCCGAATTTCACATGACTTATCTGACTAATGAGAGACAAATTTGGAAAGTATACCAGCAATGGTTTTGGAGGGTTTAACTCATAACAGTTAGGTTAGATTCTTAATTTGTTTAAGAATACAGAATCTAGAATTTTTAAAAGAGTTTGATGAGACAGAAATCATAAGTAAGTAATGCAATTTTTGTTAAGCACCAGAGGATAAAGAAATTGTAGCTAAAGAAGTAACTTTAATTTTTTAATGAAAATAAACGCGTTTAAAATAGAGCGAGATGTATTACTGTGAACATAAAGTTTTATTTATTGGTGTATTTTAAAGGATTTCATCTTTTTAGCCTTAAATCAATTTAATAAAGATGATTTTATTTAGATTTTGCTTTTATTATTATTTACGCTTTATCGAAGACCCAGCATGAGAATGAGAGTAAGTAAAAAGATTCCGTAAACATTTCAGAATGTAACACGCTCGTAAAAAATATAACTTTCATTGAGAAATGAGAGGAATAAGCATCGTCATTGTATATTACTATCTATTTTCTCAGGCATTGCACGGTCTACAGTAAAAATAAAAGTTTTGCCTAAAGACGCATGTTCACCAATCAGGCTCAAATAAAAGAAAAAATTGTGTACAATTTCACGCCAAAGTGAAGGAATAGCTATTTCAAAATTTAAATTGAAACCTTATCGGATTTTTTTAAACAAACCTATCTCCCCCTCCATATGAAATTTCTGAGTATTGAAAAACCTTTGTGACAAATTTGGCAAAGATCCGACGGAAACTCATTGTTGTTATTTCCCCAATATAATCCTACGAAATTGGCTAACCAGGCAGTGTGACTCAAACTATAAATTAGACCTCTTTGGATTTTTTTTTGAGTTCCGATGTTTCGAAAATCTTCAATGTGAATTTCTGAGCAGCTAAGGACTTTAGTACGAAATTTGGTAAAGATCCGGCGCAAACCGTGGACTTGTATAAGAAGCATACTCACCCACACCCAAATATTCACACACATTTATTATGCAGGTTTAACTTATAATTTAACTACGGTATACTCCCAATTATCCGCGCAATTGGGTGGCATGGGTATCGCGGATAACGAAAAAAGGCTAAAAATAAGTGATAACTAGCTGTCGTGGTCGTCACGAAACTTTCTTCTATGTCTATCTTATGAATTCAGGTTACAAAATAAAACACTCGCCCGAATAGTTGGAGACAGCTCCAATTTCCCAATTATCGTAATACTCCTGCAAAGGCAGAATCAATGAGCGAAATTGGAAATCATTGCAAAAGAGCCTTGTTTAGTATAATTGCAAATTTTAATGAATTTATTTTTCGCATTGTTGACCAAAGCGCAAAAATCACCCCACCCTCCCCCTGGGGCAATTGGCGCCAAAATTTAATCGATGCTTGCTTCCATATTGGGTTAGTGTTATTCCAGCTTTCATTCAAATCGCAGCAATATTTCTCGAGATACAGCAGGTGCAATGACAAAATAAGCACCTTTGATTGCACGACCCCCTTTAGGCGATTGACACAAAAATTGAATTAGCTCTTGTACTTTTTAACGTCTACTTGAGTACCAATTTTTGTTCGATTTCGTTCATTATTTCTCGAGATATAGCAGTTATATTAAATAAGAAGAACGCTCGATTGCTCGATCCCACTTTGAGATATTGACACACAAATTGAATGAGCACCTGTACTCAATAGGGTCTACTTATGGACCAACTTTCGTTTGATTCCGCCGGTTACTTCCTGAGATATAGCAATCACCCACGCGCAGAACACGTGCGATTGCTCCACCCCCTTCAAAATATTGACAAACAAATTGAATCAGCACCTGTACTCAGTAGGGTCTACCTATGGACCAATTTTCGTTTGATTTCGCCGGTTACTTCCTGAGATATCCCCCACGCAGAACACGTACGATTGCTCCACCCCCTTTGAGGTATTGACACACAAATTGAATCAACACCTGTACTCAATAGGGTCCACTTATGGACCAATTTTCGTTTGATTCCGCCGGTTACTTCCTGAGATATAGCAACCACCCACGCGCAGAACACGTGCGATTGCTCCACCCCCCTTGGAGGAATTCGCTAAAAAAAGTCAGGTGCACCAGTTCACATGGTGGTACATATGTGCAAAAATTTTTGTTCGATTTCATGCAGTAGTTTTTGCTCTAGCGTGGCCAACAAAAACTGGTCACACACATACAGACTCACACACAGACAGACATGTTTCAAAAATGATCGAAATGGACTCAGGGCACCTCAAAACGTGCAAATCCGTCAAAATTCGACATTCAAAAATTTTCACGAATCCAATACTTTCTTCTATATTTCTATATGTTAGATACTAGGTGACCCGTGCGGAATTCCGCAAAAAAAAAAAAAAAAAACTAAACTTAAAATTTAATGCGACAATTTTTATTGGCTTCATTTGCACAACATCGCCATCTACTGCCGTCGTTCTGACAACTTTTCAAAAAGATCAAAGACACGTTCACTTTTACAACTACTACAAAAGTGATACCCTATATTAAAATCAAATCAAGTTTTTGAGTTATGCGACCCACAAACGCACATACATACGCACATACATCCGCACATACGTACATGCAGACGTCATGAGAAAACTGATTTTAATTTCCATTCAGTGAATTTTTCGCAAAATATCGCCAATAGCGCCAAATTGAACCCAAATTCAAAAAATATTTTTTTCGCCAAATTTGTCGCCAACTTGGCGATATGTCGAAAAGTTGGCGTCAAACACTTGGCAACTAAAAGCTTGGCGATATATCGCCAAGTGGTCGCGCCAATTCATATCACTTAAGTCTACATTGAAATTAACACTGATTTACCCCAAAAAATGAGTAAAACACTCCCTTAGGAACATTCGAATGCAACCACAAGGGGAGGTGCACAACTAGACCATCCTCAGAGCCTACGTACCAAGCTAGAAGCTTCTACGGCATATAGTTTTTGAGTCATGCGAGGCACCAAGGGCGGATACAAGGGAGGGGCGATAGGGGCGATCGCCCCTCCCTTGAGGGACTCATCTCCAGCAGTTTTCAGATTTTGAAGTTCAAAAAAGGCAATTTTAGTTGATTTTGGATGATTTTTAGGGAAAGAGTGCGGAGATTCGGGGCTCTGATCTGGAAATTTTTCGAAATGGAAGACCAAAACATTTGTAATCAGCATGTGTTAGCAAGGATACATGGCGAAAAAAGTGGGCAAGTAAGAAAAAAAAATCAATCGCCCCTCCCTTGGAACATTTCTGGATCCGCCCTTGCGAGGCACATACGCACATACATCCGAACACACATCCATCCGCACATACGTACATACAGACGTCACGAGAAAACTCGTCGTAATTAACTCAGGGGTGGTTGAAAAGGATTTTTCGGCTGCTTATATGTTGGTAGGTACATATGCACGTGCTGACAGGTCGAAAAAACTACTGAACATTCATTTGGGGGTGAGCAAAATCAAAATTTAGACTCAAATTTGAGTGATTTTTTTTTCGCGATCACAATACTTCCTTTACTACGTAAAAGGAAGTAAAAAAACCGTGACCCTTGCGGATAATTGGCGCAGAAAATGTGTGTGTGTGTGGGGGGGGGGGGTGGGGGGTGATATTTTGAAGTGCGCCCTTTGGAGGTTTGGGTTAGCGCCCTCATGGGGGAGCCAGTCCGCCCCTGCTAATGCAAGGAAATAAACACTTGTAATAACAAATTTCACGATAAGACAATCATTTGTATGAAATGGTACAATTTAGCATGATGTACAATCAAACGGTAGGCAAGCCGAAAAAGGTTGGGAAATGCTGCTCTATATGAATCTCTTTTGTTGCAACTGGAAAATTACAGTTGGAGAATTCAACTGTAGTACTTACATAGTGAAGGGGAGACGCAATTTCATAGCCCAAAGTAACTTGAAACGAACTGCTTGTAATTACAAGAGATTGGTAATCAATTGGAAGCAGGGGCAGTTCAAAAAATATATTGTAAAACAAGCTGATGTTTCGAAACTACAAGACAACAGTGAACGTTAATGTGAATTTCCACAAGATAAGCCAATATAAAATACACAAAATGATTAATTACCTTTCGCCTCTGAGCAATAATTTGTGAAGCAGTGATAAGCTGAATGGCATAGCGAAGAGACGATTCTACTCCTACTTTTGTCAACACAAGAAGTCCGTCATTGCTCATCATGACATCTTCTTCTTCACACCTGAAAAAAAAAAAGAGTTGCATGAAATTGTGTACCATTTACGCTACCATTTTCTATTCTACATTTTAATTTTTGGTTATAGTTTGAATGCGATATTTCCTTGAGAAATGCAGTTGAACTTGCGCTTATAGTTTTTCTTAACTCTTTTTTTATCTGTAGGCAGGTAAGAATAGAAACATTTCATAGACAGCTGTTTTGTTTTTTTTATAAAGAAAAAAGAAAGGAAAACCTTACTAGTTATTAACGAACTGCTACATAAGTTTATTACAATGTTTTCATTATAATTTACAAACAATACTTTAATGTAAAATATAAGTAATTATCTAATTACTAATTAAAGACAGGCTAAACTTGCATAACATTCTATTGACTATTGAGCATTTGCCTGGCTTGAAGAAAAAGTTAGAATTGAACAAAATCTATGCCGCCAGTACATACAACACAAAATATTACATTACCTAATTTTCAATATTTTCATGATTTCATCATCTTTGTACGGCTTAGTAGAGATAATGACGCAGCGATCCAGCAAATCGAGAGGCACTCCATGCGGACTCTCAAAGTTTGTTCCTCTTATTTTAGTAATGCCCCTGTTTGAAGCCATAATGAGGACCGGAGCAAGCTCACTCTCAAGTGCTCTGTTTAGGAAGGAAAAACATTCTATATCTAACATGTGAACTTCGTCAATAAACAAGACACCTGGAATTATCTGCGCTTTTCCTTCTTCTCTCCACTCCGCTACTTTAGAATTGATTTGCTCTCTGACTTCCACTTTTATTTCTCCAGTATCGCCTATTTTCAAAAAAGAAAAATTTGCATGAAAGTCGAATACTATACATATCTCACAATTTTATAGCACTAGGATTCAAATTAAATTACCAAGAAATGGAACTACATTACTATCTACACTATTAATGTGTACATTCTAATTATGCAGTGTGCCCAATCCAAAAAAAAGTGGACTTGAGGATGAAAATTTAAATTTTGTCCAATATGATTGAAATTTGCAATAATACAGAAAGATCACGAAATTATCGCAAAAGGATGAAAGAAAATCCAGATCAATGAGAAAGAAAGAGACAAAGTAAGGAGGGAAGCAAGAAAGAAGCTATTACAAAAGAATACATCTTTGGCTAAGAAAGAAAAAAAATACAACGTCAGAAGCAGAATGAGAGGCAAAGAAAGTGTAGAGAGAAAAAGAAATCTGCCACAAAAAGTGTCACACCATCTTCAACTGTAAATGCTGAGCCGATTGGGAGTTACAGAAGAACACAAACCTTTAGTAAAGCGGTTCAAAGAGCTAAACGAAGTCTTCCTATTAGTCCAAGGAAAAGACTTGCAGTGGTGAAAAAATTAGCATATGCAGAAAACATTCCACTTTCACCCAAAGAAAGGAATTCCCAAACTCGGAATGACTACTCGGTGGTCATTGATTTCTTTAACCGAGATGGTATTAGTAGAGAGTCACCTAACAAAAAAGACTGCATGAAAGTCATAGTTAATGGAGATACAATAATGAAGATGAAACGACATTTAACAATGACTATTGATAAGTGTTTCAGCTTATTCAAAGAAGAATATCCTTACATGAAAATTGGTCGAACAACATTCTTTGACCTTCATCCTGATCATGTACTGCCTCCATCTAATATGCCTCACCAGGGGTCTGTCCAGGATTTTTCACAGGGTCCGTTTTTTGTGAAAAACTAAATAATTTTGTGAAAAATCAAAAAAAAAAAAAAAAAAAGAAACGCAAAAGAAATTGCAAAAAAATTTTTTTTTTAATTTAATAAAAAATAAAAATTAATTTCATTTATTTTCCTCTTAAAAAAAGCATATTAAATATCAAAAATGCGAAACGTCCGATTCCTGTAGTGGATGCAAAGAGATTGCAGTTTTCAAAGTGATCATTCAAGTGACATCAAAAGCATAAAAACGGAACATAAAATAATTTTTTTTGGTGAATTTTCTTCACAATTGCATTTCAAAGGTCTATAGTAAACATATTATTAATGTCTGTTTCCACAATTAATGCAAAACTAAAATGGAGCGATCGTTTAACATTTAGACTAATAAAAGAACAGTTAATTTTGCTTTAAAAAATTTAAAATAATGATCTGAGCAAAAAGTAACGCGAATTTTCATTTATTTGCCTCCTAATAAAGGGTAATTAGCTTGAAAAGTAAGTAAAATTCGATTTCCATATCGGATGCAGAGATCGCTTTTTTCAAAATGAAAGCATCATAAATATAAAAACGATTTTTAATAATTTATTAAAGTCAAAAATTTTAGAGCTGCATTTCATCAGGTTTATATGATGAATGTCATTAATAATCACCGACATATTCGCCAAAAATTCGGAGGAAAAAATACGGTAGGGAAACATAGCAAAACAAACAATACCAGACTTCTAATATTAAAAGACGCAAAAATACAATAATTCTTGAATATAACTAAAACACCACCCTTGTAAGCATTAAAAAATAAATAAATAAATGAAATTAAAAAAAAACAGATAATTTTCTGCCAAAATAAGGTCAAAACATCGCACCAAAGACGTCATATGGAGATAATTTTAATTTTAAATAGTAGCTGATCGCTCTACTCAGAAGCAATCCCATTTTTTCTCCACCCCAGCTATCTGTTTGCAGTTCTAAGTTCATTCCGCTGATAATTTAGGACGGTGGTTGGGTAGTCAAAAAAAATCGAATTCGGAAGTAATTGGTGGAAAGCTGGAAATTTTTTTAATCTATTCCTTATGGGTCTGTAATGAATATCCTAAGTTCCCCCTCCTACTAAGTGAGCTTTCGCCACAGCGTCCAAAATAGTGCAAAAAAACACTTGTTTTTTCACTAATTCCACAATATCTCGAAAAGTACTCGTAAAAAAGCCATACATGCACAAAGTAAATTTGTAGAATATAAAATTTTGAACAAAATGAGTACCTACAACATATTATTTTGTTGAATATTACGCTCACAGCTTAATTTCAAAGTTCGGCATAAAATCGCCAATCGCGCGTTTCAACCCTTTACCACTCCCACTGTCCTTCCCCGAACTCCCCCGGGAATAGAAGACCGTAGTGTTAAAAATGTAGTGATGTTTTTCGCCCTGTGGAACTAGCTATACAGCTATATGATCAAGTTGACTCCTGAAAACAATTCATCGCAATGCAACTAAAAAATAAAAAATAATCCAATCTTTATACAGAGCTTAATTTATTTTTTAACGGAAAACGCAAAAACACTTACATTTTATTTCACAAGAATTATTAACTGGAGAAAATTATTGACATTAAGTGACTCAATTTGAATTAAAAAATTATGCTCAAAATTTTTTAAAAATCTGGTTTGCTTTTCTTGAAAGTAAATCACTATTTTTTTTTTAATTTCAACAATTTATATAATGCTTAAAGTATAATATAAAATGTTCTACTAAATGCTCTGAGACATAGTATTATATGAGATGCAGTTAAAGTCCGAGCATAAAGTCACAAATTCAGTGTTTTAAGGTCATGCATATATTGCAAACAAAAGATTAGTATTAAATTTTAAAATTTTGCATCATTACAACAAGAATTACAAATTGCAATGATTTTGACTTTAAAAAAGTTTTTATATTCCTATTTACAGAGTAAAATAGCGAGTATAGAAAAGTACAAAAAGTAAATACACGTAGAAATTGGAAGTAATTGTCCAAACATCACTGAAAAGCTTTAAAAAATTCAAACAGCAGTATTCATACAAAATGATTATGTTTTTTACAATATGTGTAAAGTAAAAATGCACTTTTTTAAATGAACTTTCAACTTTTGCAGTTCAGTGAATGCGAAATGAAACATTAAACAAATTTACAACACAGTAAAGAATAGCTTGAAAAGTACTTGTCATGCGATAATAAAAAATATATGCAGTTGCGATAGCTTTAAGTAGAAAGAGCAATATCACATATTTAAATTAGCTCTTATTTACTTATATGTTTAATAGAGAAAGACCTCAGGTATAAAACTTTCAAACAATTTTGTACATGTGAGTCACCTGAAATAATACGCCGAGCATTGCTGAAATATTGGAAAACATGTGAAATTATAACAATGCTGAGATGGTGATAGGAAACAATAACATTAATTTTCTCACTTAATTTGACATATTTTATAAGTCAAGTAAATGGTTAAATTCGCGTAATTTTTTTATGAATGCTGAAACTGTGTTGCATCTGTCAAATTCATTTGCTAATTGTCACTTACTCTCTTGAATCTGAAAATTGAATCTCTTGAATCTGAATACGAGGAACGTGATGCTAAGAAATACCTCTACTGGCATTTCAACAATCTTAATAACACGCAAAAGGGCTAAAGAGGCAATTAGCACTTAAAAAGCTGCATAAAGCATTTTTAGTAAAACTAGATGTTATATTTGTTTTTTTTTCCCTTTAGGCTGTAGTGATTCTTGATGAACTAGGGAAGAACCCTCTCTGAGTTAAAGGGAAGAAATTCTTGGGACATCATAAGCCTGTGTTCTATACGAGATGCACTTGGTCCCTGCCGCGAGCTAAAAAATGAAATTGATTACCGGAAGTGGCCGACCTATTTCAATGTTTCCATTTCTAAGAAAAAATGATAATTCACTTGACAAGCCTTTTACACCAGATTTTCTGCGGTCTCATCGTTAACTGTCAAGTCCTCTGTTAATTTAGGATTTGTTACTGATTATTGGCTACAATATTTTGAATTATATATTACAGTTTGAAACTCCATTAGTATTTTATTTCTTACTTGCATATTCCATTCATCTTTTAAGACCAAATTTGATTATATCTTCAGTTTCTTTTAATTTAATCTGAGATGCAAGAATCTTTTGTTTAAATTAAAAAACAATAGTAATTTACTTCCAAGAAAAGCAAACCAGATTTAAAAAAAAAAATTGAACATAATTTTCTAATTCAAATTGAGTCACTTAAAGTCAATCATTTCTCCAGTTAATAATTCTTATGAAATAAAATGTAAGTGTTTTTGCGTTTTCCGTTAAAAAATAAATTAAGCTCTGTATAAAGATTGGATTATTTTTTATTTTTTAGTTGCATTGCGATGAATTGTTTTCAGGAGTCAACTTGATCATATAGCTGCATAGCTAGTTCCACAGGGCGAAAAACATCACTGCATTTTTAACACTACGGTCTTCTATTCCCGGGGGAGTTCGGGGAAGGACAGTAGGAGTGGGAAAGGTATTGTATGAGCGGGGAAAGGGTTGAAACGCGCGATTGGTGATTTTATGCCGAACTTTGAAATTAAGCTGTGAGCGTAATATTCAACAAAAAAATATGTTGTAGGTACTCATTTTGTTCAAAATTTTATGTTCTACAAATTTACTGTAAGCATGTATGACTTTTTTATGAGTACTTCTTGAGATATTGTGGAATTAGTGAAAAAACAGGTGTTTTTTTGCACTATTTTGGACGCTGTGGGGAAAGCTCTCTTAGTAAAAGGGGGAAAACTTAGGATATTCATTACAGATCCATAAGGAATAGATTTAAAAAATTTCCAGCTTTCCACCAATTACTTCCGAATTCAACTACCCAACCACTGGTCTAATTGCTATTATTATTATTTTCTTTATGTTTAAGTTCATAGCAGGGAGAAAAATCCTTACTCTGCACTTCCAGAGAAATCTATAACAGCAACATCGCAGCAAGCCACTTTGATTTGCATATGATAAAACAAACAAGCAGAACCATTAAAGCAAAACAACTACCTTTTTTAAGTTGTTAATTTCTTTAAAAGAAACCAACAAAAAGTGCTACATTTTACACTAAAGATTTTTTGCTTGCCCGAGCATCGCAGGGCCAGGCAGGAAGTGCCGACTTTTTTTTTTTTTTTTCGCAAAGTTGGCGGATAAGCGATTCCCTTCTTTAACTTCAGAAAAGGCCCAAAAGTTATGGGCTTTTACACAGAAATATGCTATGCATTATTTTGATTTCAGATTTGCTTTTTGAATGAATAATGTGTGAAATGTACGTTTGTTTGATCAGCATTTTGTGAAGGGTCCGTTTTGCTTGATCGTATTTTTGTGAAGGGTCCGTTTTGCTCGATAGTATTTTTGTGAAAGGTCCGTTTTGCTTGATCGAATTTTTGTGAAGGGTCCGTTAACGGACCCGAATTTCCTCTGGCCAGACCCCTGCTCACAATACTTGCACTTGCAAGTACCATGCAAACATGTCATTACTTCTTGAAGGTAAGTTAAATAAATTCTATTGTAATTTATAAACACTGTTAAAAGAGCTATATTAGTGGTTTCCACTGAGTACTATTGAGGAATTCAAAAATTGATGTTAATTTCTAAATTTCAATTTCCTCCTTAC
This sequence comes from Uloborus plumipes, assembly GCA_038373865.1. Taxonomy (NCBI): domain Eukaryota; kingdom Metazoa; phylum Arthropoda; class Arachnida; order Araneae; family Uloboridae; genus Uloborus; species Uloborus plumipes. The sequence goes on along the minus strand of JAXGGA010020332.1, from coordinate 640 downwards.
TGATGGATTTTTTTTTCTAGCTCTGAAACTTGGAAAAGGGAAAGATTTATTGAAAGACAGTGTATGTGACACAAGACGGGAGGAATGCATGCTGAGCGTATGTTCCAGCTGCCCAAAAGTAAACTAAATCCTGAAATCAAAGTATCCAGAAGATGATCAAAGCTTACATTTAAATTGGAAACAGTGGAAAGAGGTCGAAGGACGGTCAAAATTGGTTTGTGAATCGGGGTCCTCACTGGATGTTGTGAAAGAAGTAACTCAACAGTTTAATGCTTATAAAAAGCATTGCTTTATTAATGTAAGTCAAGATCGTCATTTTCAGTCGGTGAAAGCAAACTTGGTACAAGGAGAAGTGGCGTTGCAAGTAGATTTTGCAGAAAATTACGCCACTGTAAGTCAAGATGAAATACAGGCTGCACATTGGAACCACACGCAGGTAACAATATTTACCGCGGTAGCAACGTCTCACAACAAGCACCAATCCTATATTATTGTTTCTGATAACCTTACCCGCGGAAAATATGCCGTGTGGAAGTATTTAGACATTTTAATTCAAGACATAAAACAAAACAGCAAATTGGAAAGGCTGCACTTCTTTTCGAATGGCTGTGCAGCCCAATTTAAAAACAAATACAACCTT
>JAXGGA010020331.1:0-18469 GCA_038373865.1 Uloborus plumipes | reverse complement strand
TATTAATAGTAATCATGATAAAAATTTTGAACCAAGGCTTCTCTGGAGTAGGTATGAAATATTTAATAAGTACCGTAGGATGGGGTAACTTTGGGACTGGGTGGGTAACATTGGGACAACAGGTTAATTTTAGTTTGCAGGATTCCCTGAGGGACACACTACGTAGGTTCAACTGCAAACCCATTCTGTGTTTAGTTCTGTACCCTGCCACTACCTGGCGGCAGTTTTCAGAACCAGTTTACTACCACGTTGTGACAGCCAAGTTTTATTTCTTGCCATTGTTTTTCACAAAATTCTTGTTTTGATGAAACTTTCTCTTCTGCCTCAAGAACTGTGAACTTCAGATCACTTTCAAGTACGTATACACAATACCAAACATCTTCTTAAGTATCTTACACAGAATTAACAATGTTATTAAAGTATTTTGTTTTATATATACTATAAACTAAATTTTCAGCTCTTTACGGGTAATTTTGGGACAGCCCAAAGTTTGTATACTGGGTTTTTTTTTTACAATAGTTGTTTTTTTTTCAGCATTGCATTGGACAATAAAATGCCTAGAAATTATAAAAGAGCTCTTGGCACACGGCCCTACAGAAATTACACTGAAGAAAATTTACAAGAGGCTTTACTAGCAATAAAGAACAAGACACTGTCGATCCGAAATGCAATTGGTACACACTCTTGTATACCAATAATACCTTGTCTTTTCTTAGGTAGATAATGCACTTATACAATATTGTGGTGTAACATTGGTACAAAGTCATGTTTCTTGCTATTTCTAATGGAAATAATGCACTGTCCCAATTTTACCCCAATTAGTGGAGTAAGATTAGGACAGTTTAAAATATTTTTTAATAAAATACCCTTGTTCCTAGAGTTATTGTCTTATTATATTTTGTTAGAGGAAGACAGGCTTTACATATTAATAATTTTTTCAATAACCTAACTTAAAAATAAAAAAAGAAACAGCGTAAAACTTTGAAAAGTGTCCCAATGTTACCCCATCCTACGGTAGTCGAATTTAAGCGATTTGTCCTAAATGATTAAATATGAAATCCATTGTTACAAACGTGATTGATATGAAACTGCAATAATAATGATAATAAGAATTTTAAATGAAGGCTTTAAAAAATCAAACATGAAACTCATTTGCGGGCGACGTACGTAGCATGTGTTAAAATCTTATGAACAACGAGAAAACTAGAATTGCTTTGAAATATAAAATTAGTTGAAAAGCCGTTGATATTTAAATGGCTTTGATTAAGCTAGTATACAAATAAATACCAGAGAGTAACAAAGATTATTTTTTAGTGTCAATCGTTTAAAATTTTAGACGCGTTGATAGTTTCTTCCTTTTTTTTTCAGAGTTTATTTTATGGAGCGTTTACTTAAGAAAATTAGATGAAGTTTCGTAATGGGGGGAGGGGAACATTACCTTATTTCATATACACTTACACCAAAAAGAATAAAATAAAATTAATTTTGGAAAAAAATAGAACCGACTTCAGTTGGAAATTGCTCTAAAAAGTAAACAATAATTTTTTTCTTTGAACACCATCGAAAACTATACTTTTAAACATAAGTTTTGAAGTCGGCGCAAAAACGATAGGTAAAATGATAGTTAACCATATTTTGCCAACATTTTTCAAAGAAAACCATTGAAAATTAAAAGCAGAATATTTGTACCATTACACGAATGTGTGGTAATGAATGAAATGTATGCGAATGCTCTTAAAGAATCATTAAAATTTATATAGTTGAATTGTATTTGCGTATGATTCTATACATTGTTTTTGCGCCGACTTCAAAAACTTATGTTTGAAAGTAGTTTTCGATGGTGTTCAAAGAAAAAAAATTATTGTTTACTTTTTAGAGTAATTTCCAACTGAAAGTCGGTTCTATTTTTTTCCAAAATTATTTTATTCTAATGAAATAAGGTATAATTACGTATTTCTAAAAACTTAAAATTGTCATGTAAATTCTGTCCGGAGTTTTTTCAAACAGTCCCCTGCAACAAATTCAAAGCTGTAATACGAAAAATCTATAATTTTTGAAAATTCTTTGGCATGAAATTTACAGTAATCAGTGTGAATTTGCCGAAATCGCCGAGAACGGTGTTGAAAACGCTACTTTGCTTAGTTTTGAGAGCCACATTTGTGATGAAAGTAATGTCAATTAATTTAATTATAAAAACATATTAGTTATTATGTCCACGATTTGTGCCTAAATTTATAGGTAGTCTCGTAAACTAATTATGTTCCAATAGTTTTTGCAGATATTACGCAACAAAGAGAAAAAAACAGTCACCTGGCACAGTCCCCCGATTACTTATACTAGGCGGGGACTTACCCCCTATCATGATTAATCAGAAAAACACAAACTTCAATTGTCCCTCTTTCAAACCAAAGTAATAGATTCATTTTCTGAGCAATAGATTATACGAATATTATAATTATACGAACATTTCAAAAAACTGTGCCTGGACAGATTTCGTGTGAAAAAATGAAGAGTTTTACAGAGAATCGTCCGTATACATAATATTTTTACCTGTGATGTTCTTAAACATCGTTTTTCAGTTTTGAAAAAGTGAAGGCAAAAGGACTATCCGCCAAAAGTTGAGATCAAGTACCGAATACTGATTTAAATGGAGGAAGTTTTATTTCATTTTTCCCAAACTAATTGATATTTCGAAAAAACCCTTTCTTAATGGATAATCATGTGGACACGCCTGCCAAATATTTAGTCTGAGGCTTCAGCGGTATTGGCTGTGTTGATATCCATATATATAATCTCAGGACGTTGATTTATACATTTACTAGCTTATTACCCGGCGTTGCCCGGGTGCTTATTAATACAACATAGCTCTGAAAAAGTTATTTGAATGAATTCTATCCACATGGGCACATAAAAAATTTATTTCTTGCTGAAATGAAATAGGTGAACCTCAAATTGATAATTATTAATCGTAATATTTGTTGGAAAACACTCCTATTTGAATGTGTTAAATTTTATCAATTTGTATGCTTAAAGGCTTATGTCTATTACTCTATCTAATCAAAATTGAAAGAAAATGGCTATTTTGAGACAAAAAATTTGAATTTTGAGCTTTTTGGATTTTTTTTTTTTTTAATTTCAAAAATGCGCTTATGTGAATTCTAGTGCATCGACGAACCTCTGTGCCAGGTTTGATGAAAATCCGGCGAAAAACTATGGATTTGTATGAGAAACAAAACGTACAAATATACATACATCCATTTTTTATATATATAGATAGATAAAATTTTCAAACGGACTTAGAAAACGAATTACATTATGCAATCCAGAGGAGCCTTACATTCAAAATCGTCGAGTATTGTGATCACGTCGGAGTGGTTGGGGTTAGGTTTTTTTCGTTACGGAATTTCTTGATTCGCTGGCCGCGCTCAAAGCCAGCGATAAAAAGTTATGCAATAGCTCAAAAGTTAAACTGTCCGCTACTCTTTTTCTCTTGTTTGGTCTTTTCCTGGGGTGACGGCTGGACAAAGGAAAGAATGCTTTTCGAGTGCCCACTATTACAGATGGACAAGATTATTGCGGGAATAAGGAAATTGCAATTGAGATTCGATTCTGAAATTATCTAATTAACACACGTGGGGTATTTATTTACTTGGCCTCAACACTCCTCGTTATTCTTGCTGGCAGGCTCACAGTACGATGGGTTTTATTGATAGTGCCATTAAAACTAATTGACCTTCACTTCACACTCTCCAGGGTCCCCCGTACCTACCACAGCTTCGTGGTTTTAACCGGGATAGGGCCCTGAAGAGCGCTCTGTTCTTAATTTTGAACCAGAACCTAGGGTCGAGCAAACCCTAGGGCCCAGCACCCCCAGAGGTATCGTTTTCACTTGGAGGACTTTGTGACCACGACATTTTAACGCCTCCCAGCCACCATTAATCAAGGCGGTGGATCTTTGATCGGCTGGGTTTTCGAACCCGGGTCCCTCCGGACACGAGTCCGATGCCTTACCGATCGGGCCACCACGGCCCAAAAACTAATTGACCGCCTGATAGACCACCAGTAGCGGATCACCCAATAAGCGCACGGGGGAGGGGGGGCTCGGAACCTTCACACTCCAAGGTCCCCCGTACCTACCACAACTCATGGTTTAAACCGGGATAGGGCCCTAAAGAGCACTCTGTTTTTTTTTTGAACCAGTCCAAGGGCCGAGCAAACCCTTGGCCCGAGTCCTTGGCCCAGCACCTGCATAGGTATCGTTTCCCTTGGGAGGACTTTGTGTCCACGATATTTTTAATGTCCACAGCCACCATTAATGAAGACGGTGGATCTCTGATCGGCGGGGATCGAACCCGGGACCCTCCGGTCACGAGTCCGACGCCTTACCGATCGGGCTGCCACGGCCCCGCTCGGGGCCGCAGAATGTTCCATTCTTAGCCCAAAAATGTTTTGGACATAAAAAAACTGCCATGGAAAGTCATGAATTCAAGTGGGAGAGGCTCAAATTTCGTGGAAATTGACAGTTAGCCAAGGTTTTTAAGGGGTTACAGTACCTCAAAAATGACCAAAAGACGAAAAAAAAAATTTATTGCTTATTTCAAAAGTAAAAGTTATTTAAAACACTCAGAAAAAATAGCATTGTTCTAGCTAAACTATTTAAAAAGTTATGAGCGAGGTCATATCAGTTTATTAGTTTTAAATTTATGTATGGGAAATTTGAATAAAACTGATATTTATGAAAAAAAAATGCATTTCTCAATTGCCACAGTACTGAAAGAGAATTTTTGCCTCCAACTCGGTTACTTTCGTATACCATGCTGATGAGTGCATAATAAGCACGAAACTGCAGTCCATGGATCTAAATAATCGAGTTGACGGCAATACAAAATTCTTTCGGTTCTAAATGAATTCGAAACGCGAAAATCAGCCTCCACAATTTATGCAGTCGAAAATGGGGGCCAATTAAACATAATTGCGGGGGCGGCAACATGCTAATGAGCGGCGGCACTCAAACAAGGAAGGGGCTAATTATCCGGCCGTCCATAATGACGATCGATTTCCGGCCAAGGGGGCCAATCGCCCGCCCCCGGCGCTCGTCCACGTGACCGGGATCCGGCCAATGGCGGGGCGTCTCGTCGGACAATTAAGCGCTCTCTGATCTAGCGAGGCATTAAGAGGTCGAAAATAAAAAAACTCCTTTTTCGCACCAGGAGGCGTGGGAGGCTCTTTCGCGCGGTATCAAATGTTAATCCTGTACGGGATTTATCAAGAGCCACGCAATTGCGAGGGCCAAAAAATCCAAGTATACCAAATCCGAAACATTAAAAATCCGGAAGCAGTCCTTTAAAGCTTTAGTGAAGTTTTACCTTATGATTAGTAAACAATGAGAGTGTTTTTTTGATAGCAAATTTAATTATATATTGTAAACAGGGTCATATTTAAAGGGTGGGTTTTTAGGGTTTATACCCCCCTCCGAATTTTTTCAAAACTATTACAAAAATGCTGTTTTTGTTTCTCTCTGAAAAAAATATGACTGCTATTTTATTTTAATTTTTCGTATTAACTCTGAAAACTGAATTTGAAAAAATGAAATTATTGTTACAAATCTTGTAAATAGTTGTTGTTTTTCCTGCCTTGCTTTATTTTCATTAGTTTTGGTTTTTATCTGACGTCATGTTGCAAAGGTATCTGAAGATATCACTTTTATCACTGGTATACCGGCCCTCTGTAACGTTTTTGTAGTTTTTTATACTTGCCCTACATTTGATAAGCGTGAAGACATTTTCGCTCGGAGTGGTGTTTTTTCTTTTTATTTCTAGCGTTTTCTTGAATGAATTGTTTTAAAGTTATGAATAAACAGAATACTCCAGATATTTCTAGAACGTAGTAGAAATGTCCTTCAGAGTATAAAAAGCTGGCCTTGAACACAAGTCAGTTAGTTTTTCTCAGATGGGTTTTCTGAGATGCTCGTTTTCGTTCGCTTGGGCGGATGGTTGTTTTTGCTTTTGTAATTGCTTAATTACTGTTCACGTTAGATACGTGGTGCTGAGTTTACTGTTGAGAGTACAGTGTACTGTTTGTTGCCTAATTGCTGATGTTTAGCAATTGTTTTCTGCTCTTATTGTAAATAGTGTAAATACTTGTAAATAAATTTATAGTTACTTCCTCAAGATTGGAATGCTCATTTGAAGAAAGTTGAAGGTGCTACGGATTCGTTACAATTTTTGGCGCCCAACGTGGGGCATCTTCAAGGACTTTCTTGGAATTACCTGTGAACTCGGACTTTTCTTCCTAAGGACTTTTTGACTTCAGAATTTTATGGTGATTACTCGAGCAATGGAGGAACAACTAAAAAAAACTCCTTGATGCTATCAACGCTGTTAAAAGTGACATGACTGCGAGCATGGCTGCGAATCAAGAACAATTAAAGAATGAACTGGCTACTAATCAAGAACAATTAAAAATTGATCTGGCAAACTAATCAAGAACAATTAAAGAATGAACTGGCTACTAATCAAGAACAATTAAAAATTGATCTGGCAACTAATCAAGAACAATTGAAAAATGATCTAGCTGAAGAAATTAAAAGCGATCTAACGTCAATGAAAAGTTTGGTGGAAAGTAAATTTACCAATGTGGAAAAATAAAGTGGAGGCTCTAGAAGAGAAAGTTGATAGCGTTGAGAATCGAATCACCACAGTAGAAAAACCACGTGGAAAAGAAAATTAAAGAGCTTGAATCGAAGTTATCAGCATCCTCCAACAACTCAAGTGACTGTGTTTGCTGCAGCTGGAACTTCCCGTCCATCCATCAAACTGGCCACGTTTGACGGGAAGACCTCGTGGAATATTTACAAGAAGCAGTTCCTCATCGTTGCAGAAGCAAACTCCTGGGACTCTTCCACGAAAGCCTGTCCAACTTGCAGCCTCGCTGAGAGGGGATGCAGCTGAAATACTACAGACCTTCCCAGAGGACAAGCACCGTGACTTCGAAGCCTTATCATCGGCCTTGGAGCTTCGCTTTGGCGAATCATGCCAAAAAGAATTCAGCCAACTTCAGCTCAAATCCCGACTCCAGAGGGATGGAGAGACTTTGCAAGTGTTTGCAGCAGACGTTGAGAGGCTTTCCCATCTCGCCTTCTCGGACTGTCCTTTGAGTGTTCGCGATAGCCTGGCCCTGAACTACTTCATAGATGGAGTGCGAAATCCAGAAGTTCAGATGGCTCTCCGGATGGCGGACATCAAAGATCTTAAATCCGGTCTGGTCTACGCAATGAAGTTCGAGGCTGCACAGCAAATGTCCCGCAAGGATCGCCATTCGACCAGAGGCGTGGAAGTGAGTGCCCAAGATTTGAACTCAAACTCGTCTCTCGGACATTGAGCGACAAATCAAAGAGATGTCGGGGACCCTGAAGAAGATTGCGGCTCACAAAGACCAAGGTAGATAAACACAGAAGTGCTGGAAATGTGGCGGTGAGGGCCACGTACGAAGGAATTGCGAAGCTCGCCAAGAAAAGAAGACGTCTCCCAAACTTTTCCAGATTTCCTCAAGAAGTGGCGGCTACAACGGACTCTTCATTTACGCTTATGTGAATGGGTTTTCCCTGCGAAATGATTGTGGACACAGGAGCCAACGTTACCATTATTAAGACTGATGTGGCTCGTCAATTTGGACTCAAGATCTTATGGACGCCGCCCTGCGTTACTCTCCAAACTGTGACAGGTGACAAAATCGAGATTGAAGGAAAAGTGAACTTAGAAATAATGTTCGGGAGTGCCACTTACCATCACACGGCATTCGTCGCTGACATTACAGATCCCTTCATTCTCGGATTGGACTTTTTGAGAAAATTTGATTTTTCTATTGACTGTAGAAATAATGAGCTGCACTCGATGAGGGAAGACATAGTAATTTTCAATACCGAAAATAACTTAAAATCCGCTCATCAAATAATAGCCCAAAACTGATTCATTGATTCCCTCTAGATCAGAAATACTAATACCTGGCTCCCTCAAGGAAAACAACAGCTTTAAATTCGGCCTCATTGAATATCCTAACCAGAGTAATAGCCCAAAAGGAGTACTAGTGGCATCTACGCTTGTGGACCTTTCAAGGAATGCAGTTCCTGTGAGAGTCGCCAATGTAAGTGAAAGACCGAGGAATATCAAGAAAGGAGAAGTGTTGGCAACTTGTACTCCCGTAAACTGCATCATTAGAAGAATTGATTCCTCCGAGACTGTCCGAATCCTTGACTTCGAAATTAATTGGGAGTGCACCATTATCGAAGGATCAAAGATACGCTGCGGAAAAATTGGTGGACAACTTCAAGCAGGTGTTTTTCAACTACATCCGAAGACGTTGGTCGCACGAGTTTAACGCAGCATAGGATCGACACTGGAGATCATCCCCCTATCAAGCAGCATCCAAGACGACTACCGTTTGCCAAGAAGGAAGAGGTTGAGATCCTCTTGAAAGAGATGCAGGAGAATGACGTCATCGAACCCTCATCCAGTCCTTGGGCATCCCCTATCGTCTTGGTCCGAAAGAAAGACGGCTCCACCAGATTTTGTGTTGATTACCGACGCCTGAATGACATCACCAAGAAGGACAGTTACCCTCTTCCACGGATCGATGACACTCTGGACACCCTTTCCGGACACAAGTGGTTTTCGACCCTGGATTTAAAGAGCGGCTACTGGCAGGTGGAGATACACCCCGACGACCGAGAGAAGACGGCGTTTACAACCGGACAAGGCTTGTGGCAGTTTTAAAGTGATGCCCTTCGGCCTCTGCAATGCTCCAGCCACGTTCGAGCGTCTTATGGAGTCAGTGTTACGAGGACTTTCTTATGAATCCTGTCTTGTCTACTTGGACGACATCATCATCATAGGACGCAGTTTTGAGGAACATTTGGCTAATCTTAGGAAGGTGCTGCAGAAGCTTAAGGAAGCCAACCTGAAGTTAAGCCCGTCCAAGTGTAATCTGTTCCGCCGTGAGGTGAACTACCTTGGTCACATTATCTCTTCAGAGGGTGTACGAACAGATCCAGATAAGGTATCCGCAGTCAAGAATTGGAGCCGCCCCGAAAATGTTCATCAGCTGCGAAGTTTCCTGGGGCTCTGCACGTACTACAGGAAGTTTGTGAAGGGTTTTTTCCAACATTGCACGACCTTTGCATAAGCTGACGGAGAGCAAACAAAAATTTGAATGGTCCAAAGAATGCGAGGATGCATTTCTACAGCTGAAGGAGGCTTTAACATCAACGCCTATTCTCTCTTATCCTCAGCCTGAAAAAATCCTTCATACTTGACACTGATGCGAGCCACGAGAGCGTTGGAGCTGTATTATCTCAAGAAATAGACGGTAACGAACATGTCATCGCCTACTGGAGCAAATGCTTGTCCAAGTCGGAGCGAAATTATTGTGTCACGAGAAAGGAATTGCTCGCCATAGTTAAAGCTGTAGAACATTTCCATCATTACCTCTACGGCCGTAAATTCCTGCTCCGGACTGATCATGCCTCTTTAACTTGGCTGTTGAATTTCAAGAATCCAGAGGGCCAGGTAGCCAGGTGGATACAGCGGTTCCAGGAATATGACATCGAGATTAAGCACCGAAAAGGTTTGTCACACGGTAATGCTGACGCATTATCAAGAAGACCTTGTTCCGAGAACTGCCATTATTGCTCCCGAATTGAGAAACAGTACGGGACGACAATCCCTACTGCCTGTCAAGTTACTGCTACTTCATCACCTTCAGATCCTGATCCATGGAGTGACGACCAAGTTAGAAAAGATCAGCTTGAAGACCCAGACCTAAAGCCTATCATAGAGTTAATGGAAAAGGACAGTCGGCGACCTAGTTGGCAAGACGTTTCTCTCTACAGTCCTGCAACGAAAAGATACTGGGCTCTATGGAAATCTCTCCAGTTGCGAAATGGCGTCCTGTATCGGAAATGGGAATCTGACGATGGCAAAGCATTTAAATGGCAGTTACTCCTTCCCAGATCAAGAATTCCAGACGTTCTAAAGGAATTGCACAGTAGTCCGACTGGAGGACACTTTGGTATCTTGAAAAACCCTCCACAAGGTTCGAGAGCGCTTCTTCTGGAGCAAGGCGAAGGATGACGTAGAGAAGTGGTGTCATTCTTGTGACGCCTGTGCTGCCCGTAAAGGACCGAAGAGAAGAAGCCGCGGGAAGCTACATCTTTACAACGTAGGAGCTCCTTTCGAACGAATCGGGATCGACATTCTTGGTCCTCTACCGAAAAACTACTGATGGGAACAAATACATCCTCGTTTCCATTGACTATTTCACCAAATGGCCCGAAGCATATTCCATTCCGGATCAAGAAGCTACCACTGTAGCAGAGACTCTAGTCAAGCATTGGATCTCGAGATATGGGACACCTTTGCAGATCCATTCCGATCAGGGAAGAAACTTCATCTCTGCTGTGTTTAAGGGCCTATGTGATATCCTCAAAATTGAGAAAACTCGAACGACACCACTACACCCACAATCGGACGGCATGGTGGAGAGATTCAACAGGACAATCCTTAATAATCTCTCGCTTATGGTCTCCAAAAATCAACAGGATTGGGACAAGAAACTTCCTCTGTTCCTGTTGGCCTACCGCAGTGCTGTCCACGAGACCACCGGATATTCCCCATCACAGATGCTCTTCGGCCGAGAGCTTCGGCTGCCTTGTGATCTCGTCTTCGGTCTCCCTCCAGATGCGCCTTCATCGCCTGAGGAGTACGTCCAGGATCTCCAGGCCCGGTTGGAGGACGTTCATCACTTCGCACGGGAGCGAATCAACATCGCGACGGAGAAAATGAAGACCCGATACGACACAAGGTCCACTGGCCATGACTTTCAAGAAGGTGACAAGGTGTGGCTATGGAATCCCATCCGACGTAAAGGTCTATCACCCAAATTGCAGTCGCATTGGGATGGACCCTACACAGTCCTTCACCGGCTGAACGACGTCGTAGTGAGGATCCAGAAGTCATCACATTCCAAAACCTAGGGTTGTCCATTATGATCGGCTAGCCCCATACTATGGCCATAGTTCGTAAATTAAATGTAGAGCTACCATGGTAAATTTGTTTGTAAATTTTGTAAATAACTTTTGCCTTTAATTGTTTGTAATATTTCTCTATCAATGTTATTATTTTCTTTCATGTTCTCATTGTTATTGTTTATCCTGTTTACGATTGGTTATCATGTAATGTGTGCATCTGTAAATTTTCCCTTGCTTCCTTTCTGGGGATTGTACTGCCCGGGACGTGCAGTCCTTGGGAAGGGGGCAATGTTACAAATCTTGTAAATAGTTGTTGTTTTTTCCTGCCTTGCTTTATTTTCATTAGTTTTGGTTTTATCTGACGTCATGTTGCAAAGGTATCTGAAGATATCACTTTTATCACTGGTATACCGGCCCTCTGTAAACGTTTTGTAGTTTTTTATACTTGCCCTACATTTGATAAGCGTGAAGACATTTTCGCTCGGAGTGGTGTTTTTTCTTTTTATTTCTAGCGTTTTCTTGAATGAATTGTTTAAAGTTATGAATAAACAGAATACTCCAGATATTTCTAGAACGTAGTAGAAATGTCCTTCAGAGTATAAAAAAGCTGGCCTTGAACACAAGTCAGTTAGTTTTTCTCAGATGGGTTTTCTGAGATGCTCGTTTTTCGTTCGCTTGGGCGGATGGTTGTTTTGCTTTTGTAATTGCTTAATTACTGTTCACGTTAGATACGTGGTGCTGAGTTACTGTTGAGAGTACAGTGTACTGTTTGTTTGCCTAATTGCTGATGTTTAGCAATTGTTTTCTGCTCTTATTGTAAATAGTGTAAATACTTGTAAATAAATTTATAGTTACTTCCTCAAGATTGGCATGCTCATTTGAAGAAAGTTGAAGGTGCTACGGACTCGTTACATTATCGTTATTGAATAACTGTACAAATGAAGTGTTTTTTCTGCAGTATTTATTTTTATTGTGATTATTGCAAACATAATTTCTTAACAATACACCCTTCTTATCGAATTTTCAATATCACTAAAAAAAGCACTAAAAAATTCTTCAAAAATGTAAGTACCAAATTATTTAACACATCTTATAACAGTCGTAAGAAATTTCGAAAGTATACTCCTACGTATGCGCGTGTATAAGTCAACTCATCCATTCAGATTTTTTTTTTTTTTTTGCAAAGACAAGTCATTTTTTTTTTTTTTTTGTTTTTTACATTTTTTACCCCTAGGGTCCAAGTAACCCGACTTTACGGTATTCCAGATAAGTGCAGTGAAAAACAGCATTTTGACGTTTTGACGAAATTAAATTTGAAAACGTAGAAAAAAGGATAGGAAAATTGCCAAATCTTCTAGCCATTTGTGGAAAAGAAGGAATGATACCACAGACCTCACATTTTTAATGGAATTTCTATGCCCCCAATGGCACTTTTTCCGCCCGACTCGTTACCAAAAATTGAATTTTTTTTTTTTTTAATAATTTGCTAAAAATCTCGAAAGAACTGCATTTTTTCCAAACTTCAACGCAATTGCAACAGATCAAGAAATGGACCCAAAAAAATTTCAATTTTTTTTTTGTGCGCTTGGCTCTTCCAATGGCACCTTTTTTCGCACCCCGCATCATCGAAATAAAAAAAAAAAAAGTAATTTTCGGCCCACCCTACTCGTCACGCGCCAAACGCACCGCATCCCCCGAAAGTGGTCATGCACTGCAAACCCGGTCATTACGTCTTGACTGAAACGTTCGATCTTCACGACGCAACCACCTGCGACCCGCGCTTTGTTCGGGAACGCCTCGACACCTGCGACCAGCATTCCGACCTCCCCAAGACGTTCCCCGCAGAATGTGTCACCCTTTTTTTTTAAAAACACGCTTTTATTAGTTTTCACTTGTGGGTGACTCTGAATAAAAGATAAAATTCACGTTCTTTACAAATATAAAAGTAATATATCTCTATATATTATTTCTCTAAGCCGAATCCTATACCCGGTCGAAACTCGCTCATTTCTTTATCGAATTGCATGAAAATTTATGATTTTTGAAGCTTATCCCGCGGGCTATTGACGAAAATTAGACCCACCCTCTAAAAAGTGTCGGTTCGTTTTTTTATTCGAACTTCAATTTTTGTTCACAAAAATTGACTCTATCTAGCCGAAATAATTGTCGTATCGTCTCCATTTTGATTTCATTCGAAAGATTAAAAAAAAAAATGCGTTCTTTAGAACGTTTTCTCCGCTAGCGCCGCGTAACGACAATCTCGAAAATCCATGTTTAAGCGACTTATAAGCGATTGAAGTTTGAAAAAGTTAAATTTTTTGCTCAACGGTTAAAATCGTTTTTACCATTGTTGTTCAAATCAATTTTAAAATGCGACATTTCAAGCCAAGGCTTAGCTCGGTAAACCTTAATTGTAACTTTTTATTGTTTCAAAATACTATGGTAGTTTTGCGATTACGTTAGTATTTAGTTTAGTAGTAGCCTTGGGTATTTGATTTTAATATAGGGTATCACTTTTTGTAGTAGTTGTAAAAAGTAAACGTGTCTTTGATCTCTTTGAAAAGTTGTCAGAAACGACGGTAGTAGATGGCGATGTTGTGCAAATGAAGCCAATAAAAATTGTCGTATTAAATTTTTAAGTTTAAAGTTTTTTTTTTTTTTTTTTTTTTTTTTTTTTGCGGAATTCCGCACGGGTCACCTAGTTTCATACTATTGTTGAAACTGAAGGCTAAACTATATTATTATACGTTGATGTGTTCAAGTGTTTTCTGTTGTCTGTATGTAACTCTGAATAAAAGATAAAATTCACGTTCTTTACGTACATAAAAGTAATATATTTATTACTATTATTAATACTAAAGGCGAAAACTATATTATTACACGTTTGATGTGTTCAAATGGTTCAGTTGTCTGTACGCAAACTCTGAATAAAAGACAAAATTCACGTTCTTGGCTAATATAAAAGTAATATATTTCGTACTATTGTTGAAACTGAAGGCTAAAACTATATTATATAAACTACTAGCTGACCCGGCCACGCGTTGCTGTGGCTAAGGTTAAGGCCCCTATATAGACGAGCCGACGCATCAAGATTAAGTTTCACCACTTTGGATCCAGCTCGTGTTATGTCTTTTTCTGGCAGTTGATGAGTGGTTGTCTTTTCTGGCTAGTTATTACGTTTTTGGTCATTTTTTCAATGTGAGCAATTATTAGCGGCAGGTAAATTTGGCAAAGTTTGGCGATGTCCGAAAACTTTGTTCTGGTAACCCTACTTCACAACAATGAAAAATTGAAAGTAAAAGTTATGAATTGGATCCAAAGTGGTCAAACTTAAGCTTGATGCGCCGGCCTGTTTATATAGCGGCTCTAGCTAAGGTTAGAGCCGCTATATAGACAGGCCGACTCATCAAGATTAAGTTTCACCATTTTGGATCCAATTCCTTAACTTTTACTTTCAAATTTTCATTGTTGCGGAGTAGGGTTACCAGAAAAAAAGTTTTGGCTCATTGCTAAGCTTTGCCGAATCCACGTGCCGCTAATAATTGCTCACAGTGAAAAATTACCAAAACGCCATTACTGGCCAGAAAAGACAACCATTCAAACACACAAAACACGCGCTGGATCCAAAGTGGTAAAAACTTAATCTTGATGCGCCGGCTCGTCTATATAGGGGCCTTAGCTAAGGTATGATTTAGTAAAAAAATTTTTATATACTGAGCGAACTTCCGTCCTACCTACGGTTATAAATGTGCAAATTGTCGTCTAAGAATACATTTGTATTTACTAAGGAAAAAAAATAAAAAAATAAAAAAATAAGCTATATTAGTAATGATTTGAAAACTTATGAATGCAGAGAGGTACGTTTAGAAAACACAATTCTGAGCAAAATCACTCTAAATTTTAATATTACACAGGTAAAAGTCCACAAATTTACAGTAAAACCTTTTTTTATTACAATACAATTGAAATACGAAATCACAAAGAAATGAATAGTGTATAACTTAAAAAACCCGAAAAGGTACGATATTTACGAAACAGTCGAATTTTGAATCGCAAACTATGTGGTGTATATTTATGTTACAAAGCAATGTGATGGTAAAAAATTGTGTGTATAAAAAATAATTTTAATCTTCGCACCATAAAAACAGTACATTTTTCCTCCTTATAGTTTGTTTTTTGAATAGTAAATACCAAATGTATTATTGAATGATAATTTGCAAATTTATTGCTGCAGATGGATACGCTTAGCAAATACAATTCTGAAACTAAATCACTAAAAAATTTAAGTATTACATTGGCAAAAGATCACATAAGGCAGTGAGCCTTTCTTTGTCTAAACACACCTGACATAAAAATCACTAAACAATATGAATATTTTATAACCCAAAGCTCGAAAAAGGTATGATATTTTTCACTAAAATAATTTTCTTAAAAAATATTTGTACATAAACATGAGTGAAAAAATATTTTTTAAACATACAAAATAGCATATGTTAAGTATCTAAACTGCTTCAATAAATTGAATTAACCCCTTCCCGGCTTTTCCCGAGCTGGACTCGGGCAAGCGAAATGTTTCCATTTTGGCTCATCCCGAGTATAGCTCGGGCACTGAAAATTAACACTGCACAACCAGTCTTTCCCGAATTTTTTTAAATAGATATATTTACACTTATTTTTTAGGAAATGTTGCATGCGAATGATGCTATTATGTTTTAAAAAGATATGTATGTATGAAAACAAGCATAAAAAAATTCACATTTTTTGATCCGTAATCCTGAAATTACTCATTTATTTAAATAGATATTTTTTACATTTATTTGTAGGAAATGTTGCACGCGAATGATGCTATTATGTTTTAAAAAGATATGTATTTATGAAAATAAGCATAAAAAAAATTGACATTTTTTGATCCGTAATCCCGAAATAAAATGAGCCTGGAAGGGGTTAAGTAAAGGAGAAGTAAGAAAATAATACTTTTCCGAATATTGATTTAATATAATATTTACACGAAACAATTTAAAATTAAGAGAATCGGGACGAATATGCCAGAAACCGATTCGACATCCTTGATCGTTACCACTGTTGCTTTTCGCTTCCGAAGCAACTGACAACCCATTAGCGGATTTTTATCTTATATAGAAGCCAAGAATACAGAAAAGCTGGTAGCTAAATAGATAATGTGCAATAAAAAAATATATTGCGGTCCTAAATTGAGATAAAAAACTATCCTATCATTTAAGTTGGACCAAACTGAAACTGCGTGCAAAATTTGGTTAAAATCGGTTCAGTAGCTGAGGAGTCCATTGGCCACAAACACAGGGACACGTCATTTTTAGCCTACTTCCCCGTTAAAAATGAAAAGAAAGACGAAAAAAGTAGTAAAAAGTAGCTTAATGCATCTAAAAAATATCGCCAAGTCCAAAAATATCGCCAAGTTAAAAAAAATATCGCCAAGTCCAAAAAAATATCGCCAACTTAAAAAAAATAATAAGGTAAAATGAATATCGAAAAATTAAAAATTTGAAAGTGGGGTATTGAGATGGGGAATTTGTGTGTCGGTCGGTCGGTCGATCAGTCTGTCTGTCCCCCCCCCCCCTAATAACTTTTGAATGAACATTCCGATTTTGACAAACTTTTTTTTGTTGGAAAGATCTCGGCGAGTACAGCTCATTCCCATATTTGATTTTTCGATTTGAACAATTTTTCGTTCAACTTTGAACCGTTCAAAACAACCTGTCCCGCGATGCTAACTTCTGAGTGAACAGTCCGATCTGAACAAACTTTTTTTTTGTTCGAAAGATCTTTTCAAGGATACTTCATTCCCGCATTTACATTTTTGATTTGAACAATTTTTCGTTCAACATTGAAACCATTCAAACAAGCTGTCACCCCTAATAACTTTTGAGTGAACAGTCCGATCTAAATAAACTTTTGTTCGAAGCATCTCGGCAAGGATACTTTATTACCGTATTTAATTAAATTTTCAATTTGAACATTTTTGGTTCAACATTGAACCGTTCAAGCAACCTTTCCCCACCTAATAACTTTTGAGTGAACCGTCCGAATGGAATAAACTTTTTTTTTGTTCGAAAGATCTCGGCGAGTTGGGAAATAGTGTCTAGGATCGGTAGCCATCGGTCAGTTGACCTTCTACACGACTACTACGTTGGGAAATAGTGTCTAAGATCGGTAGCCATTGGTCAGTTGACCTTCTACACGACTACCACGTTGGGAAATAGTGTCCACCACCAGTAGCTATCGGTCAGTTGAGCTCCTACACGACTACTGCGTTGGGAAATAGTGTCCACCATCAGTAGCCATCGGTCAGTTGAGCTCCTACACGACTACTGCGTTGGGAAATAGTGTCTAGGATCGGTAGCCATCGGTCAGTTGACCTTCTACACGACTACTACGTTGGGAAATAGTGTCTAAGATCGGTAGCCATTGGTCAGTTGACCTTCTACACGACTACCACGTTGGGAAATAGTGTCCACCACCAGTAGCTATCGGTCAGTTGAGCTCCTACACGACTACTGCGTTGGGAAATAGTGTCCACCATCAGTAGCCATCGGTCAGTTGAGCTCCTACACACTACTGCGTTGGGAAATAGTGTCTAGGATCGGTAGCCATCGGTCAGTTGACCTTCTACACGACTACTACGTTGGGAAATAGTGTCTAAGATCGGTAGCCATTGGTCAGTTGACCTTCTACACGACTACCACGTTGGGAAATAGTGTCCACCACCAGTAGCTATCGGTCAGTTGAGCTCCTACACGACTACTGCGTTGGGAAATAGTGTCCACCATCAGTAGCCATCGGTCAGTTGAGCTCCTACACGACTACTGCGTTGGGAAATAGTGTCTAGGATCGGTAGCCATCGGTCAGTTGACCTTCTACACGACTACTACGTTGGGAAATAGTGTCTAAGATCGGTAGCCATTGGTCAGTTGACCTTCTACACGACTACCACGTTGGGAAATAGTGTCCACCACCAGTAGCTATCGGTCAGTTGAGCTCCTACACGACTACTGCGTTGGGAAATAGTGTCCACCATCAGTAGCCATCGGTCAGTTGAGCTCCTACACGACTACTGCGTTGGGAAATAGTGTCTAGGATCGGTAGCCATCGGTCAGTTGACCTTCTACACGACTACTACGTTGGGAAATAGTGTCTAAGATCGGTAGCCATTGGTCAGTTGACCTTCTACACGACTACCACGTTGGGAAATAGTGTCCACCACCAGTAGCTATCGGTCAGTTGAGCTCCTACACGACTACTGCGTTGGGAAATAGTGTCCACCATCAGTAGCCATCGGTCAGTTGAGCTCCTACACGACTACTGCGTTGGGAAATAGTGTCTAGGATCGGTAGCCATCGGTCAGTTGACCTTCTACACGACTACTACGTTGGGAAATAGTGTCTAAGATCGGTAGCCATTGGTCAGTTG
>JAXGGA010020330.1:0-18472 GCA_038373865.1 Uloborus plumipes | reverse complement strand
TTAGAAGGAAGCACTGTTTTACCGGCTTGCTAATAACTGGGCCTCAAATAATATTGATTTCGATTCTAAAAGGGCCCCAGAGGCCCTGAACTTCAAAAATATTTTCTATGAGGACTCCCCTCTAACACCAGCATCGACGACCTTGCGGAGGAACTTCGCCAACTTGACTTTGAAGTTTTCAAAATTAACCGAATGACCGGAAGGGATACCCCCCCCCCTTCCACTTTTCCAAATTTAACTTCTGGACAGTGAACAGTCCTGTAAAATTGTTCTGGTACAATCTATTATGTTTACTGCCATTAACGTAGTAACTTATCGTCACAGAAAAGTTGTTTTGCAAAGCTGCGCCAGCCTGGGATTTAATCATCTGGTAGCGAACTGCAACCGCAAGGCTGGCTGCATTGTGCGCGGAGGGGAGCAGCTAAGGACAGCTTCCCCAGTCTTGGTGCTAGGTAAAATTTTGCTGTGAAAACTGTGGGGAAAACCACGCAGCCTCCTATAGATGCTGCTGGGCGCACCCTAACCCTAAGATCCAGCTCGAGCGACCGCTCCTTAAGAGCAACCGCTCACAACCGCAAAAATCTTATGCAGCCGCAGTTCTCATTGCCCCCCCCCCCTTCAGACAACCCCGTAAAAACTAATGATGGCCCCCCTCTCTAATGGAGGCCTTCAATATTCCAGACCAAATTGCAACCCTTAAAGAAATCAATAAAAAATTTTTTTAAAACAGCTCATCGCTAAATTTTAAAAAGTCCTAACAACTATTCAAAATTCTCCAAGCAAAATTGATAAAAAACTGCCTTTGTCCAGATCTTTTTCGACCTGGACTAATTTATTATTTTTTTCTTTAAAATGCTAACCTTACCCCTCCTCACTCCTTTTTTTTTAATTTAAAACTGCTAAGGACTCCATTTCAAACGGCTTAGCTGCCGTCCAATCACAGCCCCATTCCGGGGAAATCTCTCACACACAATCGAAATCGGGGTTTCGCCCTAGGAACTCACAAGGCCTAGGCCCAATTTTATATTGCGTTCTGTTTCACTCTGCCATTTAATATTTCAAGAGCAGTTTTCAGGAAAATTGCACTTTGATCCCTTCCTTTCCAAAAATTATCCTTTAAAAATATGGACTCATTAAAAAGCTCACATGACAAATGTACGAGTTTTTTTTTTTTTTTTTCGAAGAAAAATTATTTTTGTTAAAGAAAATAAGTAACATGGTTTCAAATGTTTTCGAAAACAGCAACACTAAACTTTGCGAAGTTGGCGTTTTCCGCTATACAAGACAACGCGTCTCTCTGACGACTCGTTTAGGTTGGGACCCTTTCTTCCGCAGCAGCGTGCTCTAACGCCTCCTAAATACTAAATGCCTAGAACATTTGTTTCACTACCATCGAGATGGGTTCCACTTTAAACGCCACCTTGCGGCAATCCGATAATGCCGTTGTTATTTTTTGATTGGATAATTTTTAAATTTAAATTCAGAAATGAACCAATCGTTAATTTTTCGAAGAACTCCGGTAGATGGCAGTGTATCGTGAACCAAGGGCATTTTGCAGCTATTGGCGATGGATCCAAATAATATTCAAATTAAAGTTTTTTGGATTGGTTGATTTTTAAATTTAAATTTAGAAATGAACCAATCGTTAATTTCTCTTTCTCGAAGAACTCTGGTAAATGGCAGTGTATCGTGAACCAAGAATGAAATTTTGCTCTGTGCTAAAAACCAGAAAGTTGCAGGCATTTAGTATTTAGGAGGCGTTGGCTCAATCCGCCCTGCTATATTCCGATTCCGGCACCTCTTGGTCGCGGATTTCAGGTGGCAGTGTGTCACACGTGGCAGTGTGTCACGTGAGCACGACAAGATGAAACAGCGTACCCGAGAGATGGCGTTACATTTATTATACTCCATTATTTATCTACTACATTTATTACAATAGCTTAAATACCTTTGTTGCTGGGAGGCGCACTAAATGAAAACGTTTAACTTTTGTTTGAGTAATCACAAATTGATTATTCTTCTCACTTGGGCGTAGGAGATGACCTACACTTTTGTTTATTTATTTCTTTCGCTGGTGATACATTTATTCTCACCCTTTGGTTGGCAGAGATTTGGCAACACATGGAGCACAAAATTTCAACCACTCGTGGTTGGGAATTCCTCAATTTCCTAAAAAATGTTGTTTCCTAAAAATCCCAAAATTTGAAATTTTGTCCTAATTTCCTCAAGTCCGGTCCGCGTATGTCTTAGAGATATTTTTCACGTTCCCTTAAAAAACAGTTTCATGTTAAAAAATAAAATAATATCAACATTTATACTACTTACACAAGCTTCTTTTTCGATTTGCAATTGCACTTCATACTGTTATTCTTCCGCAAGGAATTATTTACTTATTCGTAATAATAACAATTGCACAAATATTGTCATAATGATATGAAGATAATATTGTAAGCTAATCATAAGAGAGAAAAAGCAAAGTCCGTTCTTGTGTCACAAGCGCAGTCATAATTTAATTTCTGGGGGAGAGGTGAAAAAAGTCCTTTGCAAGGTTTTGTATCAGGAATGGTGTTACTCTTAAAAAATAAAATCTCCTGAAAACGTTTGACCCATTCCCCGACCCACAGCGTCTCTAGCATACGTTAATATATGCGACGGATATTACAATAATAAGATTTGTAGGTTTTCCCTATTTGTTTCGGCGGCAGATGGCAGCACATACTGGCAACTATTCCACCGAGGACATGAAGAATATTGCTCTGCAAAGATTCGTAACGTGTAATTATAACTTATTAATTTATTGTTTAACTAAAAAAAGTAACGTGCAAAAAGGATTGGTAACTAAAATTGCAAAAAGTGTTGTGTGCATTAGAATTTTTCTTGGTGTTGTCATTTACTTGATGGTGGATTTTTAACATTTTAAAGCAGAATTTTTGTAAAATTTTAGAACATGCCAAATTGGCGACAAGCTATCCAGCAGTTCTTACTGTAAGATTGCACAGCGGGTTTTCATTTGTCGTCAGATTTCTCTCAACTGAAGTGAGACAAGAAATGCGTCATGCACGAAATGCAACTCTCGATTATCCGCGGCACGGTCGTCGCGGAAAAGCGAATTTAAGGGATAATCCGAAATACAGGTAAAAAACGATACTAGTATATGCAAGATGTAAAAAAAAGACAACAAAACAACACATACATTTTAATTGTAGCTAAAAAGTCTAACATGAAATGTAAAAAATGTCTTTGAAAGTTAATAACCACCAATAGCGCCCTAACGTTTTTCCGCAGTCAGTAAATTACCACCGAAAAAACAGCGTGAAAGACCCTCGGTGTAAAAAAAATATTAAAGGACAGCGATTAACCGTTGGAACCGGTCGATTAACTGAGGTGGAATAGAGTCATTCACGGGGGGAGGGGGAGTTTTCGGAGGTCCACTGTATTTCAGTTGTCATGCGCTCTAGTTAGCGCTAGAGCTCCTGTATATAGAGCTTCTGTTATACTAGCCTTAGCGCCAGCCCACAGTACAATCGTATTTTATTTTTTGTTTGTTTGTTTCGCTAAATTAAGTGCTCAGTGGAGATTTTTGAGATGGTATGGGCTCAGCCTTCTTTGAAATACTAAAAAGAAATGCGCAATCGTTTTTTTTTTTTAATTTTAATTTCTAGTTTTTAAGTTCCTACAGGTCGGAAAATATCTGTTCGCCGGCCGTTGGTTTCAGATCTAAATTACCCTGTGCTTCAGAAGTTCATAAGTGCAATTATAATCAGTCAGAGATGGCGAGGAGACCCATGTTTACCCATTGAAAATCTACTTTCCATGAGATTGAGGGCAAAACCTTTTGTATGCCACAAGATAGAATATCCCTTGGAGAATTCCTAAATTCATGGACAGCTGCACTTTTTTCTTTCTTTTTTTTTGCAATGCTCATGCTGTTATATTATCGTTCCGCTTGTCCATTGGAATTTTCCACATAGAGCGACAATGGCAACTTCTTTGCAACGCTTCCTTTCCTCCCGAAGAATATGTATTTGAGATTCACCCGAATTCTCGCCCAAATTCCCCTGGGTACAGCTGTCTCAGACCCCTCCACTGACCGGATTAGATTCTCAACGGACAATGCAAGAGGAGTAGAGATAAGGATAATCCTTGATACAATAGCCATCTTCTCCAACCCGAAGAGAAAGTTCTGCGCCAAGGACATTTTTGGGGATTTTTCCTCCTCGCATGATCGGTAGACTGCCATGCGCTATTTGACCCGCAGATTGCTAATATTGTATCATGAAATACTAAGTTATGCCCTTTGTTTGAGGTTTCTCAATAACTTTTTTTGAATAAATATTTTTTAATTCTTGAGTACTTTCTCCTTTAAATGGAGATAAATGTTACTTAAGAGCCATTATTTTGAAAATCGAACAAAAAAGGGAAATTTTGGCAGTGACCATTTTTGATTTTCCTCATTTTTTTATATGTCAAAGTAGGTCCTGAGAAATGAACATTCTGAAGTTTGTAGCCCCCAAAAATTTTGTTCGCTCGGTAAAAATTCCCTAAGTTTGATGTTATGCAGCGCTTTTTTGGTAAAACGGCTGAAAGACGCATTTCAGAGTGCTGTAGTTTTTTACAGAAACGCCACCCTATGGTTATGTTTACATTTATTGATTGTACAGTGTGTACTTATGAGGACCCCATAGTTTGGGTTGAGGTGTGTTGCTTTCTTTAATTACGGGGCAGCAAAGTATGGTTTTTAGACCATTTTCGCTCGACTTGGAGCTGCGTTATTTCCCCCCTAAAAGTAACCCCCTGAATTTTTTTTAACATATACTGAAAATTTATACTATGAAGAGAATATGTGGTACGAAAATTGTTTAATATCTCCTTGCTTTGAAGAGAAAAAGACTTAAGACATTTTTCAAATTTTCAAAATTTGCGGTTTTTTGATAGCATTTAACTTAAACCAGCAACTCTAGGGCAAAAAAGCTTTTATGGATTATGGAACCTACAGATGTGTAGAATAACGTAAAAAAGAAAGTTGCGTGGGGTCTCGTCTCGTTTTCAAGAAAATATTTTTTGTAGCTCATTTTAATGCTTTTTTCTCATAGTAAAATGTGTCCAAGTAGGTCAGATCTGCTGAAACTCTAACTAAGTATATAGTAATGATATATTTAAATTTGTATAGGGAAAGAGAAAAAGACTAAAAACACTTAATTTTGTCTAAGTTTTTTAAAATTTTTAGTTTTTTTAATTGCAATTAACTCAAAAAACGTGAAATCCTGAGACTATTATTGAATGCACAAATTACTAGCTTTGAAATATTGGAAAACGTAAATTCGGTGAGGTATCTTCAGATGTATTCTAGTGGAAGGTCACAGTGACCTCCCGAAAAATTTCATGATCGAAAAATTTTGCTGACGATTCGGCAAATTTGGAAACAATTGCAATATTGAGATTTTTTAATGATGCATTTTTCCCACGTGTGCTTGATTGTATTCTGTAAAAATTTAAGTTACAGTGCCCATGAGTATCTTATACTTCTTAAGAAGATGTTCTTAATTTGCCAAAGGAATTGCCAATTTTTCCAAATGATAAAATACGATCAAGCCCATAGGTAAAAAATAAATAAATAAATAGAAAATTTCTATGTTGCAGTATTGTTTCTAAATTTGCTGAATCTTCAAAAAAATTTTCCGAATATGAAATTTTTCTGCAGGTCACAGTGACCTCCTTTGACTTCCCATTAGGGAGCCACTAAAAATACCTCACAATATTTACTTTTTCGAATATTTCCAGTCATTGCCAGCTAGTAACATGTAAATTCAATAATTCCCTCAGTAACGATTTATCGTTTTTTGATATAATTGCAATAAGAAGCTAAAAATTCAAAAAATTCAGACACAATTAAGTGCTGTGATTCTTTTTCAGTCCCTGGTCGCTTTATTTTGTACGTCGTTTCACACATATGCAGGTATCATCTATATCTATAACAAGAAGTTCTGTCAAGAACTAAACCAGCCTACTTTCCCGTACATGATCATCGGCATTCTAGCATCTGATCATTGTTCTCTTAATTATCTGAGACTAAAAATTATGTCAAACATACCTTTTTAGCACTTAAAGCTGATTTCTAAAAGCAAAATATACCCCTCTCATCAGATGAAATAGACACATAAAAAGTAAATAAATGAATAAATAAAGT
The DNA here is from genome assembly GCA_038373865.1 of Uloborus plumipes. Taxonomy (NCBI): domain Eukaryota; kingdom Metazoa; phylum Arthropoda; class Arachnida; order Araneae; family Uloboridae; genus Uloborus; species Uloborus plumipes. The sequence goes on along the minus strand of JAXGGA010020330.1, from coordinate 12,285 downwards.
TTTGTCGCACCTTTTAAAGAATGTAACTGTTACAGTTCTTCCGTAGAAAAATTCCTCAATTGTTTTCAAAAAAAAAAAAAATTAAAAGTACAAAGTACATCAAAACACATTTTATCAAAGAAAGGAAAAAAAAAAGAAAAAAAAAACTCGTCCGTTGATAAAATGTCTCCAATTTCACTTTTAATCCGTTGCCAGTTGTTAAATACAAACAAAGAATAAAACACCCTTGTGAATGAAACATTTTTATTACAAATAAAAAATCGTCTGCCAAAAATAATAATAATAATAAATAAATAAAATAAAACAAATGAATAAATAAACAAAAAATCGTCTGCACAGTCAGTCATTTTTTTCTGAGCTTGCATTTCCGCCATGTTTGCGGAGTCGGAGTCGGAATCAGAGTTCTCAAAGAAGATTACTCAGAAAAGTACTTTGCAAACATTATTTATCAAAACCATTTTCTTACAAAGTTAGTTTGAAGGAAATCCGACTTTAAGCTCAAAATCAACATTCAACTTAAATTCCCCGTAGGTGCTAATGTTAAATTTTTTTTCTGAAAGCATCGTGGGACAGGTTGTTTGAACGGTTCAAAGTTGAACTAAAAATTGTTCAAATCGAAAAATCAAATATGGGAATGAGCTGTACTCTCCGAGATCTTTCCAACAAAAAAAAAAAGTTTATTCCATTCGGATGGTTCACTCAGAAGTTATTAGGTGGGGAACGGTTGCTTGAACGGTTTAATGTTGAACGAAAAAATGTTCAAATTGAAAATTTAAATACGGTAATGAAGTATCCTTGCTGAGATCCTTCGAACAAAAAAAAAGTTTATTTAAATCGGACTGTTCACTCAAAAGTTATTAGGGGTGACAGCTTGCTTGAGCGGTTCAATGTTGAACAAAAAATTGTTCAAATCGGAAATGTAAATACGGGAATGAAGTATCCTTGATAAGACCTTTCGAACAAAAAAAAGTTTACTCAAATCGGACTGTTCACTCAAAAGTTAGCACCGCGGGACAGGTTGTTTGAACGGTTCAAAGTTGAACCAAAAATTGTTCAAATCGAAAAATCAAATACGGGAATGAGCTGTACTCGCCGAGATCTTTCCAACAAAAAAAAATTGTCCAAATCGGAATGTTCGTTCAAAAGTTATTAGGGGGGGGGGGACAGACAGACCGACAGACCGACCGACAGACAGACAGACACATAAATTCCCCATCTCAATACCCTACTTTCAAATTTCTAATTTTTCGATATTCATTTTACCTTTTTATTTTTTTAACTTGGCGATATTTTTTGGACTTGGCGATATTTTTTTTTACTTGGCGATATTTTTTTTTACTTGGCGATATTTTTTGGACTTGGCGATATTTTTTTTAACTTGGCGATATTTTTTGGACTTGGCGATATTTTTTTTACTTGGCGATATTTTTTGGATTTGGCGATATTTTTTAGATGCATTAAGCTACTTTTAATGCTTTTTTCGTCTTTCTTTTGTTTTTAACGGGAAAGTAGGCTAAAAAAAGCATTAAAATGAGCTACGAAAAAAAAATTATTTTCTTGAAAACGAGACGAGACCCCACGCAACTTTCTTTTTTACGTTTTTCTACACATCTGTAGGTTCCATAATCCATATAAGCTTTTTTTTTCCTAGAGTTTGCTGTTTTGAGTTAAATGCGATCAAAAAACCGCAAATTTTGAAAAGTTGAAAAATGTCTAAGTCTTTTTCTCTTCAAAGCAATGAGATATTAAACAATTTTCGTACCACATATTCTCTTCATAGTATAAATTTTCAGTATATGTTAAAAAAAGTTCGGGGGGTTGCTTTTAGGGGGGAAATAACGCAGTTCAAAGTCGAGCGAAAATGGTCGAAAAACCATACTTTGCGGCCCCAAAGGAAGCAACACACCCCAACCCAAATAACTATGGTGTCCTCATAACTATACATTGTACAATCAATAAATGTAAACATAACCATGGGGTGGCATTTCTGTAAAAAACTACAGCGCATTGAAATGCGTCTTTCAGCCGTTTTACCAAAAAAGCGCTGCATAACATCAAACTTTGGGAATTTTTACCGAGCGAACAAATTTTTTTTTTTTTTTTTGGGGGGGGGGGGGTACTGCAAACTTCAGAATGTTCATTTCTCATGACCTGCTTTGACGTATAAAAAAATGAGGAAAATCAAAAATGGTCACTGCCACACCTTGTCTGAATTTCAAAATAATGGCTCTTAAACACACTTTATTATTAGGAGAGGCGTTTCCCAAATAATTCTAGATCTCTACCAGAAATCTTTTATTCAGACAACAACAAAGACAAACTTACAAAGACAAAATGCTGCAAATAGCTGGAAATTACATAAATACTAAAATAATAAGCTAACACAAAAGAAATCAAGATACCAAAAATTACAAATATTACACAGCTAAAAATTCAGGGAAATGCCATGAAATCGAAATTTTCAACAGGATGGCTGAGACTGAAATTCATGTCCCAATTTTGATGTGTGGGTTCATTGTTGATAGTTGAAATTCTAAATTGTCTTCTATTTTCCTTAATATTGGTTTATTATGGAGGTAAAGTTGTTTAGAACTGAAAAAGCCCAAACTATTAGAAACTTAATTTGCATATATCAGAGGTCAGAAAGGCAACTTGCCTCTTCACTTTCAAGAGCTTCATGAACGAGAATTCCAAATAATTTAATGCTTAGGTTTTGAGATCGAAAAATATCCGTTCTCCACGTGGTGAGTTAAAAAATTAAAAGCTGGTGGTTAAAAAAAAATTCGTATTTATTTTGAAAAATGCTTTGGTATTCTTGCTCAATATGATTTTAATAGTGCGCTACTGAAAAAATAAGTCGAAATATCGTACCCTAAAAGCCGATGCTAAAAGATTGCTGAAAAATTACAGGTAAACCTTACAGTTACGCTTTATACGTGACATCGAAAAAACACATCAAAATATGTCAACATTGCAAAACACCTACATAAGTCAAATAAGCAGAATTTTTAACATTCAAGTTGGAAACATAGGCCTTGAGCAAATGAAATATTAAAAAATGTAATATTTTTCAAAATTTCGTTTTTTTTTTTAAATCAATTTTTTTATGTCGTGGTTGTTACTGTAACAAATATTAAATCAGTGCCTAGTAAACTATAAGGGTCTGCTGTCCACTGGTTAGTAATTGAAAATTTCAGGTCTACTCTTTTTTCAACATGAAGTCCTGAAAATTTTCTTCAAATTAATTTTGGGGCGATTTTATTTGGTGTTTATTATTTTAAATCTTATCAGGAAAATCATTTGCATTTTCTGTTCCCCTATTAATTCAAAAAAAAAAAAAAAATCTGTAAAAAAAACATTCTTCTTTTCGCATGACACCTTCATTAAACACCATTGATACGACTTTTAAACACAATTTTTAAAGTCTATACAAAAACAAAAGATAGAATACGTAACTATAGTTCAGTAACGAATATTAATTTAAATGGATCCGGGTTCTTCAATTGAATTCGAATACATTAAATTGATTAGAGAGACACGTTTAAAATGCCTGTATTAAATAAATAAATAAATATGTGGGTATTTCTCCAGAAGGGGGTAATTTCTAATCGTGCAAAAGAAAAGAAGGGTTGTTAGTTAGTGATTCTTCAATTTTTTCAATGAAATTCAAATTTAATTGTGCCATTTATGGGACATTTTTGCTTATTAGACTGCTTTTTTTTTTTCTTTTCAATTCCAACTCATTTTTGACAAATATACACTGCTCAAAACAATTAGGGGAGCAAGCAATTTTATCTGCTGATATTCGGCAATTTTTAATATGCTGAATAAAAAGTCATCACGACAAAATATATGGAGGCGTAGCTCTTTAAAATGCAATATCTCAGTTTGAGCTCAATTGCAGATTCTACTATGTGCTTAGCAAGTTTCCGGTGCTCCGAAAGTTTCCGGTTTTTTCCGATCATCTCCACCGTCAACTGAGATTTTTTTTTTTTTCAAAAATGATTTTATTACAGATTATGAATGGTCGAGAATTTCAATCGGTTATATTTTGTCTTGAACTCTTAATTTACTGAAAAAGCCCGCCAAGTGATGACCCCACTTGATGACTTTCAGCAGTAAATTTCCATCGCGAAAGTTATTTATTTAAAACTCGCAACTACTTCTTAACTTTAGAATGAGAGGCAAAAACTTGTTTTAAAGTGAAAGTTTCATTTTATTGCAGAAAACCGTCAAGTGAAAAAAATAAAATAATTTTTTGCAGAAAATATATTATTTTTAAAATAAACCTGCAGCATTACTTCTTTTTGCATTGCAGTACAATAAGAAACACTTGAAAAATTTGTACAACAAAACCTTTAAATGTTTAAATTAGAAAGTTTTCCGAAAAAAGTGCACTTTTTTTTTTTTTTTTGCCAGATAAGCTCAGGTGCATGTGTATGTTGCCTGTTCATGCATTCAAACTGTCCTTTACTTAAAATAATACTAGATCAGCAATCTCGGATACTGGCGCATTTCCAATATTCCCTATCGGTGGATTTGCCATGTATTCTAAATAAAAAAATTATTATACACCAATAACTTCCTTCCACGGGTTGAATCGGTGAAATTTATATCGCTCATTATCGTATTAGCAGCTTCGGCTGAAATGGAAAACGTGAATACTCCAAAAATATTGCACGTGCTCTAAAGAGCGAAAAGATCTCTCCTCAATAGGGAAAATCAACCGGTTTAGAATCCCTACACCATCCCAACTCGGAGTTTGATTGACTTTCCCCACACCCCCCACTGGGAGGCTCCTGTCCATTTTCGTCTGATAAGAAAATACTCTAGGGAATTTTGGCGAAACGACTGGGACACGTGAAATTTTATGCTTTCATTTGATAACAAATTATAAAATGTTACGTAGATTTCAGAATAATGGAAACCAAATATAAAGTTTTTCCAACCACCAAGAGCTCGCGAGTCTTTTTTTGTCAAACTATGAATGAAAGTATATGTAAAGACATTTCAGTTTATATAATAGTAATTCTTATCGGTTGATGGAGTGGCTAACAAATAATTACTGAAGAGTGAAATAATTATGCAGTGACTTTTCACTACCAAAGCATGCAAGCAATAGAACAATATAAGACTACCATCAAGTATTTGAATGTAATAAATAGGATACATTTTCATCTGCGTAGGAACTTTGTCAGTGGCGTAGGAACTTTGTAAAAGCAAGGGGAGACAGGTGTGGTGCAATGGCACTTTCTTTGGGGGGGGGGGGGGAGACACACTTTTTCATTCTTTACGCACAAGCTCAGCTATAGAGTCATTAATTTTCGAATTGACGTTTTTTGTGAATACAAGTAATTTAAAAGCACTAGCTGCCAGGGCAGCTAGATTAGCTTCCTGCGGCATGCTGATGCATAACGTCCCCCCTCTCTAACTTTTACCTCATTCTGAAATTATATTATTTGATATAATTTAATGTTCATTCGATTTCAAGACATACCACGCACGTGGCCCGGCGTTGCACGGGCACTTCGTGCCCTGAAAGTAGTGAGAAAAAAAATTTAAAGAAATTACTCCCCGCCAAGGCGGCTCGCTTACAGGCGCTTCACGCCTTTACTTTTTTCCTATATAAAAAAATCATTCGAATTATTGAGATGCTTCACGCCTTCAAGATGGTGAGGAAAGTTTCAGTAAGTTCAGGTAGCTCAAAGAAAAAAAGCAGACATAGATACTCAGTTTTTAATATAAGTAGATGGCTCTTCAACAAATAAATGTTTCAAAATATTACCAGTAGCTAGCGATAAAAATTCTACGAAAAAAGAGGAAAATCGAAGTTGCAATATTGCCTTTATTTTTTTCGCATCAATCAACAAACTTTTTTGAATAAGGAATTGTTTTGGGAGGTCACAAGGACTTCCTATCCACGTGACCCTGAAGGGGCGCGATTTCTTAAGTTTGCCACAGGCGCTGGACCCCCCAGCTACGCTACTGGTCACATGTATGTTCTCATTCTAAAGAACACTAAATTTGCAACAAGATAAGTTCAAGTGGCGTTCTGTATTGTCAATAGTTTAGGAGATATCGTGCTTCAAAAAGTGGTCATTTTTGGCGAATAATGAAAAAATTATGCTTTGATCATATTTTTGACCAAATATCAACATAAATTCGTATTCTGTAAGGCAAAAAATTAAAATGTAATTGCATTACATTAAACCAGCTTTTATTTAAGCCCAAAAAGAAATCTGTACTCTCAATCTTTCATTTACAATCGCGAAAAAACAATAATTCGAAAATTTTATTTTATTTTTTTTAGAAATAAGGAAAATAATTTTTTAATAATGATAGGAGGACACCGAATCATGAAAAAAAAATGCATAGAATGGTATAAAAAGAGTAACACTGTATTGAAATATTATTTTAATAATTAAAAATAATCTCGAATATTTTTTCTCGCGATTGTAAATGAAATATTGAACCTACAGACTTATTGTATGGGCTTAAATGACAGCTGATTAAATGTAATACTTTTGCATTTCAATTTTTTGCCTTGTAGAATAGAAATTTATGTTGATTTTTGGTCAAAAATATGATCAAAGCAGTTTTTTCTTCATTTTTTTCCAAAAAATGACGAATTTTTGATGCGCAATATCTCCTAAACTATTGATCCTACAGAACGCCACTTGAACTTATATTGTTGTAAATTTAGTGTTCTTTAAAATAGGTACATACATGTGTCATCAAAAGTTACATACTTTAGGAGTTAAAGTAAAAACTAAAAAAAGCCGGTAAATTTCGAAGTTTTTCGCGAATTTCGCAGCGAGCACAAGTTTTAGAAAAGTGCAGACTTATATTTAGACTACCCTAAGTGACCCAAAAAACATACAAAAAGTTAGAATTGCATCGTAATTTTACGATTTTAATGTCTAATATGATTGGAGTAATTAATAAATTCCATTTGACAAGAGTTACGGGCAAAAGTTCTTCCATTTCTCAAGAATTTCTTTCAAAAATGAATTCATGCAAGTGACCCAGATTCAATTTGACATCTGAATTAACAAATGATTTTATCTCCTAACACTCTTGACATTGAGAAATAGTTCATAGAGCTACATTCTGAAACGATTTAATCGGCTAAATTGCGTACATTCGACCGTCTACATACGTAGTGTTGCCACACTGGAGTGCAGTGTTTGGACGCACAGTACCGTGATTACACGCCGCCCCAAGGCATCATCCTCTTTAAAGCGTCCAATCTTTGCTTCCTCAATTAATAACGAGGAAACATTTACATGATGTCCAGAAAAATCGACCCATATATGGGAAAGTCCGAGTCTGTGTTTAAAAGGCTTGCAACTATTTTGCTACTGGAAGCGAAAATGAACCTCTGGTCACTTACCTGGAAACTATACACTACTGCAACAGTGAAAAAAGTTGAAACAACTAGCAATCGAAATTGCATTACGGAACGTGTTTCTGGTCACATAAATTATTAGCCTTCATTAGCGCGTTATCGAATTTTAAAATCTTAAATTCTGCCGAAATTTTTACGTAAAGTCGCTGAATTTAACTGAGTCATAGTGAAGGGTGACCATAATTACAGACAAAAAATCAAATGATAAATTACCTCAATGAACCTATTATGTGTCTGTTAATTTTTTGAATACCAAGTGCAGTTTGATGAATTGTTTGACACTTCGGGAGCAGCAATTACTGCGTGCGATAAAATCCCCTACTGCTCAGGAACCGCGCTACCAATCCTAGTAGAGCAATATTCTTCATCTATTTTCGAAGGAACTGTTGCTAGTATGTGCTGCCATCTGCCGCTAACTCAGAGAGTGATAACGCATTATTTATTCCATCAACTTTATTTTTTACCCTTATCGAAAGAATTTATTCAGATATTATCTTTTAAATTTGGGCAAAAATCATATAAACCTAAGTTTTAAAATTGTGAAACATGTTTATTTGGACGATGCATTAAAGGAGCGCAAATACGAAAGGTGGACGTCTGCTTTCTACAAGCTGTCTTTACGATCGAAGTAATGCTTTCAATCCTATCAATGTAATTTCCATCGTATATAATGATGCACGATAGGGACGCAAGGAAGAGACGGTAAAGTGGCTCCGGCTCGGTCCCTGTTAAAAATTAATACCACCACCACCACGCAAGGAAGAGGTGGATCGGGGTATGGGTCAAGCCCTTTCCAGATATTTTATTTTTTAAGAGTAACCCCATTCCTGATACAATAGTTTGAGAAGGAATTTTTTCACCTCTCCACCAGAAAGTGAATTGTGATTGCGATGTGACACAAGCACGGACTTAGTAATATCTTTCTTATGGTTTTCTTGCAATATTATTTTAATATCATTATGATAATATTTGTGCAATTGTTATTATTACGAATAAGTAAATAATTCCCTGTGAAAGAATAACAGGAAAGTATGAAGTGTAAGTTCAAAAAGAAAGAAAAAGTAAAAAATTTGCATAAAAAGTATAAATGTTGAAATTTTTTCATTTTTTAATATGGAACTCTTTTCTGCGGGAACATGAAAACATGAAAAATAGCTCCAAGACATCAGTAGACTGGACTTAAGGGTTTTTAAGACAAAGTTGCAAATTTTGGGAATTTTAAATCACTTCATATGAATTATCAACTAAGCGAACGACAATTTTGCAGCACACATCAACATCTCATATCCTTCTCAAGTGTTATTATTATTTTTTATTCAATTTGCTGCAGTTCCCGTTATTGCTCGAGGATTTAATACAGAGGTGGCCAACCTCTTTGGGGAGAGTGCCACTATCTGGAGAGAAAAAGCTCAGCGTGCCACATTGTATTTTTCCAACAATCTGAAACTTTTGTTAAAGATTAAAAATAGATTTTAGGTTGGTTGATTATGTAGTAATTCTTACTCAAATGAAACATTTTTTTCTCGTAAATCTGAGCAATTGAAATCTATGTCCAAACTTAAAAGTTATCGTTAATAAACACTTTTATAAGTTCTCAGTTGGCTAATGCTTAAAAGAGAAACAAATAACACAAACATTCTATTCTAAAAATTAAACAGTCTATACTTAATGTGGTTTATGAGTCTGTATCTGTTTTATCAAGTTTTTAATTTTAGGATTAGTTCTTGAGAATCCCAAGAAGTTTAAGTGTTTTAAGTGCTATCAATTAATATTCAACGTTATTTAGATTTTTCTACATTCAGAACAAAAAATATTTGTTTAGAAGCGTATTTTGAACCAAATCTACAATAGCATCAGACGGCTAAAGTGTGTAAATGTAAAAAAAAAATTTGTTGGTACAAATTTACAAATTTCTATATAACGTGGATGACTTTCTGTTGAAGAAAGCTCTTATATTTGATTACCAACGCAAAATCAGTAATTCTGATGTGGAAGGGTAACAAGTAGTGTCTTGCAGAGAAATAGATAAAGAATTTGAAAATATCAGCATTTTTTTTATATATAATCCTGAAAATCATCAAACCTAACACTGAATGTATAACTCAAAATAGGTGTAAAATTTTCTCCATATATCATTGAAAAATTATTAAATTTAGGTTGATACTTTCAGTATTAAATTTAATGTTTTATTCTTTTTTCTCCAAAGTAGAGAAAAAGAAACTGAAGTTTCACATAAAAGAATGTAGATAGCCTATACTGGTTTAGGAAACTTTTTTTTTTTTGTACTATCTTAAATTTATATTACTGAAACGCCGGATAATAAGAGATGCAAAGCTGAATTCATTTGCTATTCCTCATTCCTAAGTAGCAAGTCCTCATTGCTTTTCTTCCAGACATTTAAAAAACACACTCCTGAAAAATTCTAAAATCGTATGGCTATTTTTCCTTTGGACAGCTATTGCACATTTCAATGAAGGAGTAACTCGCCATGCTAGTCTCTTTCTCCTGGTAAAAGTTCACAAAACATTCAGAGCTCTAATTCGTAGTTTGTTAATTCAGTGAACTCTACAGGGTCACCAGCAGAGAAAAAGTCTCAATCTTTGGCAAGGAGTTTGCGATAAATAATTCGATGATACTTTTGAAGTTTTTTTTCCCCAAATTATTTTCAAGTAATGTAACAAAAACAATTTAAGGATCTTAATTTGTGCAACCATACCGAATTTTGTCTAATCTGGTTTCTTAATTTTACATGCTAAGTTAACTTTTTCAAAAATTTCTTCATCCGTAGCTGAAATTATTGCAGATCAAAAATAGATTCTGAAGCATCGAAAGTTTCATTCGTATCAAGCACAAATATGCTTTACACATTGTCTGTAACGTCACAGCTTTCGTTGGATGTCCGAAGCTAACGCTAAGTACTTTGCAATATTGTAGTTAAGACAATTTGTAAGCCAGCCTCCTGACACTTAATCGTCATAATATCATTGTATTTATAAGTTCAAAGGTTTTAGCTCTCATCAATATTTTTGAGATTGACATTTTAACATTTTCCCCTCAATTTGAAAATTTTTTCAAAAAGTCTTCGTGTGCCACTGTTACTGCTCTGCCGTGCCACATTGTGGCACGCGTGCCGCGGGTTGGCCACCACTGATTTAATATGTTTATTGAATAATATAGTCCAGTCATAATGCACAAAACTAAAACCGCAGTGCTAAAACCGCAAATTACGATGCAGTTCTAAATTTTTAATATGTTGTTTCGGTCACTTAGGGTAGTCCAAATCAAAGTTTGCCCTTTTCTAAAACTTGTACTCGCTGCGAAATTCACGAAAAGCTTTGAAATTTACCGGCTTTTTTTGAATTTTTTTCTTTATAACTCCTGAAGTAACCAACTTTTGATGTCACTTGTATGTTCTCATTTTAATGAACACTAAATTTGCAACAAGATATGTTCGATGGGCGTTCTGCAGGGTCAATAGTTTAGGAGACATCGTGCTTCAAAAATTGGTCATTTTTGGCGAAAAATGTTAAAATTATGCGTTGATCATATTTGTGATTAAATATCAACATAAATTCGTATTCTGAAAGGCAAAAAATCAAAATGTAATTACATTGCATTAAACCAGCTTTTATTTAAGCCCAAAAAGAAATCTGTACTCTCAATCTTTCATTTACAATCGCGAAAAAACAATAATTCGAAAATTTTATTTTATTTTTTTTAGAAATAAGGAAAATAATTTTTTAATAATGATAGGAGGACACCGAATCATGAAAAAAAATGCATAGAATGGTATAAAAAGAGTAACACTGTATTAAAATATTATTTTAATAATTAAAAATAATCTCGAATATTTTTTCTCGCGATTGTAAATGAAATATTGAACCTACAGACTTCTGTATGGGCTTAAATGACAGCTGATTAAATGTAATGCTATTGCATTTCTATTTTTTGCCTTGTAGAATAGGAATTTATGTTGATATTTGGTCAAAAATATGATCAAAGCAGGTTTTTTTTTCATTTTTCCCCAAAAAATGACGAATTTTTGATGCGCGATATCTCCTAAACTATTGATCCTACAGAACGCCACTTGAACTTATATTGTTGTAAATTTAGTGTTCTTAAAAATAGGTACATACATGTGTCATCAAAAGTTATATACTTAAGGAGTTAAAGTAAAAACTAAAAAAAGCCGGTAAATTTCGAAGTTTTTCGCGAATTTCGCAGCGAGCACAAGTTTTAGAAAAGTGCAAACTTAGATTTAGACTACCCTAAGTGACCCAAACAACATATTAAAAAGTTAGAACTGCATCGTAATTTTACGATTTTAATGTCTAATATGATTGGAGTAATTAAAACCTTTCATTTGACAAGAGTTACGGGCAAAAGTTCTTCCATTTCTCAAGAATTTCTTTCAAAATCAATTTATGCAAGTGTCCCAGATTCAATTTGACATCTGAATTAACAAATGATTTTATTTCCTAACACTCTTGACATTGAGAAGAAGTTCATAGAGCTACATTCTGAAACGATTTGATCGGCTAAATTGCGTACATTCGACCGTCTACATACGTAGTGTTGCCATATCAATAATTTTCCTGGCGATAATCTCCCAAACCTGCCTATCAAATGGAAAAAAACGAAAACCAGGATTCGCAAACGTGGGCCCAGCCCGAAAAAAACTAACCGAGATTTTTTGGGTGGGCTCACTTGAAATGACACACTATATGTCGGTGAAGTGGTTTTTTTTTTTTTTTTTTCACAATTTACTGCACATTGAAAACATTTATTTCAGAAACAAACTAAACATAACAAAATATTATGTATTACTATCCAAGTCTCGGAAAATTTGGTTACTGATCAAGTTTTAGTTAGTTAAA
>JAXGGA010020329.1:0-18474 GCA_038373865.1 Uloborus plumipes | reverse complement strand
TCCGCACAAAACCCCCGCACATACTACTACAGACGTCACGAGAAAACTCGTCGAAATTTTACCGGGGGGGGTCGAAATTGATTTTTCGGCGTTTGTGTGTTTTTGGGGTAATATGCACGTGCGGGACAGGGTCGAAAAAAACTACGCGACATTCTTCAGGGGTGAGAAAGTAAAATTTAGACCGAAATTTGAGTAAAATTTTTTTTTCGTGATCACAATATTTCCCTTTATACGAAAAAGGAATAAAAAGGGTAAAACTAGCTTTTTTGCAGTTTATTACTGAAAAACTGAATTTTTAAATTTAGCACGAAAAAATCCATTTTTACAGTTTATTACCAAAAAAAATTACCGATTTTACTGAAAAAACAACAGATAATATCGCAGCGAAGTTCCATTTTAGTACTAAAATGCAAAGAAAAAAAATTGTAAAACAAAATTTTGAAAATTTTTTACTAAAAAAAAGAAATTTTTACTTTTTACTACTGTAAAATTGGAATGCCACAGTTTATTACTGAAAAAATTAGATTATTATACAAAAAAAGAAAAACTTTTTTTTTTTTTCTCCCTGTCTCTCTCTCTTTTTATAAATACTCATTAAACATTTCCAAACAACTTTCTTTTAAAGTTTTTTAATCGAAAAAGAAAAAAAAAAGAAAAAAAAAAAAGCAAATGATTGAAAAGGGTTATACTCTCTCAAGAAAAAGTAAACACTTGGAATCACAGAGGCAATAAAACACAAAGATTAAATCCAGATCATTACAGTGTTTTTGTTTTCTTTTTCTAAAATACCAATTTTTTCTCTCTTTTCCGTGATAAATGTGGTTTTATTTTGATGTGTTTTTATATGCGTATACACTTAAAAATAGTATAAATATATACTTTGCTTCAAAAATATTCCTCGTAAAGTATTAACCTTAGGGGGGAATTTAAGTATCCCTTCACAAGGGTTAAATTTGGAATTTTTTCGAAATTTTCCATGACTGAGCTCTTAAATTTATATTCTCAAGAATTAGTAAAAAAAAAAGAAAAAGCTTAAGTTTAATAATGCTTTAAAATTTATGCTCTTTTGCTTTCGTTAGTATTGTAATTGATCCTTTATTAATCTTTAAATGCCTTTACTAATTTTAAATAGGTCCATTATTAATCTTATATTAAAAATTACAATAATAAGAACGAAGTGAATCTACAAAAATTTTTGGTTGGAACAATTTCCTTTAAAAATAGATCCCCTGCTAAAAAAAAATTTTGAAAAAATTTTTTATAGAAAATAAAAAAACGATGGGCAGACCCCAAATCCTATTTTTTTCTCAAACATCTTTTAAAACTTGACAGAAAATGCTGAAAAAGCCTTATTCTAATTGCTTCCAAAAACTAATACTTTAGTGGATTTTTTTTCCCTTTATTATTCAAAGAGTACACATTTTTTATCAATAAAAGAACAGACCAAAAAATTCTCACAAAAGCTCCCCCCCCCCAAAAAAAAAACCCCCAAACTTTTTATTGAAACCCCCCCCCCCAGGAAATCTTGGGGGGGGGGGGGGAATAACTTAAGTAGCCCTTTTTCATGTTTGCTTTGAGAATGTAAATTGTTCGAAAAAAATTTGAAATCTGTAAAAGGGATTCATTGTCATCAAGTATTAATGCAGGAAAAACTAGATTCAAAGTTTTCGCTACATTTTTTTTTTTCTTCAATTTTTTTATTGGCCCCTTAAATTCACGTGCTCTTTAATTTGTTAAATGTGACAAAAAATGAACTGTAACAAAAATTTTCAATGAAACAAGTAATGGTTTTTTTTTTTTAAAAACAATTTTTCTTTCATTAAAAAAAAAAAAAAAAAAAAAATAGGGATTCGACTTAGCTGAAGAGTTGTTGTGCTGCCATCACTGCAAAAAATCGTATGAAAAGTTTTTAGTTACTCAAAACCCCATATTTTGGATTAAAAATATAATTTTTTAACACTTTTAAACCAGTTTGAAATACGCAAAATATAAGAACTTTTTTTTTTTTCTTGTAAAAATATTTTATGTAACTTTGGGGTTTTTCGCTCGGTTTACGTGGAAGAACATAAATTTCTTGCATTCGAAAAATTTTAAAATTTTTAAAAACAATACAACAACAGAAAAATTAGGGGGGGGGGGTAATGATCAAAGTGGCAGTAAAAAAAGAGATGAAACCGAAATAATTTTTAAAATTTTTTGTGAAAAAAGATATTTTACACTTTTGTTGAGATTTTCCATGAACAAAGTTTTGGCTTCTTTTTTACCTTAAATAAAAAAAATAGTATTCGAATCTATTTCAATAAAAATTTTTTTTTTTCTTTATCTTTTTTTCCCCTTTTCCTTTTTTTTTTTTTTTAAAATTCGTTTTTTTTTTAAAGGTCCAGAAGATATTTTTCGTTTAACAGAAAAAAAATAATTTGGGGTTAAACGTGTATTACAAACCAAAGAATTTTTAAATTGGAGTAAAATACAACTCCCGGGATCATTAAACCCCGGGAAATTTGCTTTTCTGTTATCCATTAAAAAACACGTACCCTAAAAGTAAAGGCACAAATAATGTATTTTATTTAGTGCTATTTGTATTTTTTTTTAATTTTTCGTCCTGCAGTTTTTTTTTCATACTCTTGAAATCAAAATAAAATTTTTCCCCCGGTACATAGTTTATTTTTCATGTACCTTGGCTAAATTTATAGGTTTTATAAATTCAATCCTTTATTTCCACCAAAATCGGACGACCGGGATCTCCGGGTAGTTCGACTAATGCCCTCTATGTATAGAATCTCTATCTCTACTAATAATAAAGCTGAAGGTTTGTCTTTCTTTCTTTCTTTCTTTCTGTCCTTCTGTCTGTCTGTTACGCGCGTAGCGCCAAAACCGTTCGGTCGATTTTCATGCCACTTGGTACAAAATTAGTTTGTAGCATGTAGTTTTGCACCTCGAAGCGATTTTTCGAAAATTCCATTTCGTTCTTTTTCTATTCGAATTCTTAGCAGAAATTCGATAAAATAGGGAAGAAATATTTCATACACATTTTCAAGTCTTATGTCATTCGAAAGCTTGAAATTTTCTGCACAAAATGAAGTTTTTTCGAAGTTTCTACGATCATCAGGAGAGCTGTAACAATTGTTTTTAGAATCCCGGAATTCAAGGCTTACCTTCAGTAAAGCAAGCCAAACGATTCCAAAATGGTTCAGCTCCAGAAAAAAATTTGTTTGAAAAGAGACATGAAATGAATTATTTTATCAACGGAAATCAACTTTTCATGTTGTTACTATGGTTACATGTTCACACCTATTTTTGTTTCGTTCTTTTTCCAGCGTTGCCAGACGTAGCTACGGTAATATTTTTTCGGCCCAAATAAGTAGCATAGTATTTTTCCGGCAACCCTGTTTCCAATATACTAATAAATTAATTAAAAGAATTGGCGGATTTTTTTTTTTTTCATTTTCATAGATTTCGCATTTCAGCAACATTGATTTTGGCAACGTTTGGAAACAGTAGTATTTTGTAATATTTTTTTTAGAGGAGGCGTAGTATTTTTTTGTTTCAATTCTCTGGCAACCCTGTCTTTTTCCCGGTGAAAATGTTTTGGGACCTTACTTGGCGCGTTTTTGCGTGTCTCGCGGAAATGAAAGCTTCGAGAGAAACTACGCAAAATAGCCAGGGTTACCATGCTTGGCGCGCCTATCGCCCATTTAGCGAGAAAAGGGTACCTAAAGCACAGATTAACCAAATATCGTATCAATTGCGTTGTTGCATCGTTCTTTTTAAAGTGTTTCATTTCGGAAAATGTATTGTTTTGTTTTAAAGCTAGGAAAGAAAACTTTCTTCTTCTTTTAAACTTTGGTAAGATTTCTGTTGGTTTCTGTGAGCAACAAAATTGTTCTTATTTTCTCTTTTGGCTTATTTTTGTGCATCTCCCCTTGGGGTTGCATTCGAATGTTCCAAGGGGGTGTTTTACCCCTTTTATGGAGTAAATCAGTGTTCATTTCAATGCAGACAAAAGTGATATGAATTGGCGCGACCACTTGGTAATATATCGCCAAGCTTTTGGTCGTCAAGTATTTGCTGCCAATTTGGCGACATATCGCCAAGTTAGCGAAAAAAATTGTTTTCTTTTTTTTATTTGGACTCAATTTGGCGCTATTGGCGATATTTTGCGAAAAATCCACTGAATGATGTTAAAATCGGCGATATTTAGGAGATTAATCATTGTAAAACATTTTTTTTTGCATTGTTTCGTAGCAAACTAGGGATATAAATTTTTGAACTGTTATCTTGCTCATTCCAAGCACTATTTTAGCACTTAAGGCATCTTCTAAGAAATTTACACGTAAAATTAAGTAGCGTGGGGTCCATACCAGATTTTTATATCATACTTTGAAGGAATTATAGTTGAATTACAACTAAAATAGAGCATTTTTTCTGCTATATCAATTATTTTACAAATGAACTTTTAATTTTATATCACGGGCAAAGCCGTGCGGGTACCGCTAGTATAATATAAAAGAGCACTTATAAAGACACTCAAAATTTTAATATCACAGATAGCTGTCAGCAACTGATTCCACATACATTTTAAACTGCACAGTGCTTTTTTTTTTTTGTCGTGTCTATGACTTAGCCGAACTAAATAACTCCATGGATCCTTATAACTGCTTTTGCGATTTGTTGGATGTTATCGTCATAAAGGTCTATAAGTGACGGCAATACACCAATTTCTCTCAGGTTCGCACTTATTGCTGGACAATCAAAGATATGACAAGGTGTAAGCTGTGTATCTGGGCAATTACAATAGTTTCTAAACACCCTTCTACCCTCTCCATCAATCTTCATGTCCCTGTGATGGCCGGTTCTCAGCCTGGTTATAGTTTTTGTTATTGATCGACTTGTATTTTTTTCCCAAAGCTGGTGTTTCGTTTGGAATGATTTCTCTAAGTTTAGATTTAGCTATTGCGTTTGCATCTTGGAGATAGACACTGTTGTTGTTAGTATTAAGGTCTCTGGACTCCTTGGGTAATTTATCAGCATATTCGTTGCCTGCTATTCGCAGGCAGTATTATTATGCAGATTCTTATCAGCATATTCGTTGCAGGTCTTGTTCATGGCCTGGATCTACTGCAGACCTGAGATGATTTCATGGGTGATAGAAGAGTGCCCCTTTGAAATTGCCTGGAGGGCACTGCATAGTGTTGACAATAGCATTAAAAGCTTATGCATCTATGCTTTTAGTGTGTTTAATATGTCCTATATTTGGAATCATTTATTTAGAAATCAGCGAAAAGGGAGTACTATGCTTTTCTCAAGATTTTGCAACATACTTGGAATATTTCTTATTTGACTCAAAAGGAACCAGTATTTAAAATTAAACAGAAGCAAAACTTAAAATTAAAAGTGATCAAGGATAATTTCTGGAAACCTCATTTTATTTTATTTTTATTCATTTATTTTTTTGCAATAAGCAAAATCTAGATGCATATTTTAATGGTGAAAAAACAAAAACTTAAATTGGTGATAAGTTGGTTAGTACTGTCATCACTAACTCGCGGAATTATGAAAAAGTGGAACATGCTGAATTGGCGAAAAATAATTTCCATTTCTGAAGCCGCTGTTGACATTTTTTTCTTCTTATACAACAAATCTACATTCTAATGTTAGTCGAATTCGTATAAAATTATGTTTGGGACATTTTTTAAATATTTTAATGGGTTAGTTTAATAATTTGGTGGATATTTTTTTTTTTTTTTAGTTTTCCTTTTTTTTCACTTTCATGTATAACTTAACTAATTAAACATAATCTTGCTTTTTGGACTGTCTTGTTTAAAACTTAAATATTTAATTTCATCTTTCTACAATATTGATTTTGGCCATTTTTGACACGCGCTATGTTTCAACTGATTTGGCGAAAAATTTAAAAATGTGCCAAATGTTTCATGTTATAATTCCCCTGTAACAAAAAAGACACGAATCAAGTACTTTAGAATGTACAGATATTTTAAAAATGTATCAATATCGATGTTGTATACAATTTTTCAAGAATCAGATTTAATAATGTACTATTAAAAAAAAAACTGGTAACAATGATAAATACAAATGACTGATAATAATTAAGACACTCAAATGGCTAACAAAGCATTTATATTTATGTTAAAGGTTTTTTCTTATCAGAACAGTCATCAAAGTTCCCAATTTTTAAGAATATTCTTTGAAGGGTTTCCTTGGTTTTTGGAATTTTCATAGTTTGAAATTTAAGCAGTGTTCCAACAAATTTAGGTACTACTAACTCTTTTACTGCATTGATGTCAAACTCGAGTATACTTGAGACAGCTATTAAAACTCTGTATACAGCTTCGAAATCACTTATGCTAGTTATAAATTCCACCATTTTCAAGCAATATAACTTTGTATCCACAGTCATTCTAAAATCAGAGATTAAAAGTGAATAGTTTAAAAACAAAGCAGAACCAGCTTTCTCAATTCGTTTATCTCCTTTCTGTAGAACGTCTCCAACAGCGGAAATAATTCTTTCGTGAAATTTTTGAAGCGTTTCTTTGCCCTCATTGTATCCAAACATGTTGCAAAATATTTTAATGGTTAAATTGCAATTCATCCAAAACCCAGTTTGAGTTAATACTTGTAAAAGGTGATTTATAAAACTAGGATTGGAAATCTTGCTGTGCATTGCAACGGATTTCACTGCCAAACGTAGCAAATCCAGAACTGGATATAAGTATTCATCCTCCCACATGAGGGCAGTTTCTAGTGCAGCCATCTGCTCCACAGTAACTGATTTAGGGAAAGTCACGAAAATCATGAGATCTTTCAATTTATGTTCTGAGAGTTGATGCTCTTGACTCACCTTCGAGTTGAATTCAACCAACTTTGCAGCTATTCCACTAACATTAGCATTTGAGTAGCTGATAAATTTTTCTTTGCGAACAGCATCATAAGCATTCCATGAGCCATCACCTGTTCTGTCTAAGATGAAAGTCGCAATCTGTGCAATGTAGTCTACTGCTAAATTGTGCTCAACTACAAATTTCTGAGCAACATCCCAAGGTTTTTCTCCCGCTTTATACACAATCGGATACATAACACCTTCAACATCTACATTAAACTTCAAAGTCTTCACCTCCTCTCTGTCAACGTGGTGTGATTTAGCAATATTTCCAATGACACCTTCTGAGACGGCATCCTTCTTTTTCCATTGGCTGGATGTTGCATCCCATGAATATACAACCATGCAATCCTTTTCTTGCTCAAAAACCAACCTTGTTTCTCCATCAAAATCTCCTTTATCTAGGATGGTGCTGTCAACATTCTGCTGTTCGCCAATAATTTCATGCATATGTTGATCCTCCAATGTTTCTTCTGGAGCTTCTCCACCAGTCGGTATTTCCCCAAGAATATACAAGGTTCCATCACTACATCCAACAGCTAATGTTCCATTTGATGCACAAGCCATTGACCACAGTGTTTTACCGGGAAAGTGCAAAGATTGCACACAGTCACCATTTTTCCAGATTTTTACTTTGCCATCTTCACCACAAGTCGCAAAATCAGATCCCGTAGGCAAGAGAGTTATTCCGTATATGTAAGAGATATGACTCTTATAAGTTGCTAAGCAATCGCCTGCTATGGACCACAATCGCACTGTGCAGTCATTGCTGCATGACAAAAAATTCCCGCCATGCAAAATAGCTAAACCTCTTACACAGTCAGTATGACCTGCATAAACTTTTTCACATTTTCCTGAACACCACAAACGAATAGTATGATCCGCTGAGGCAGTAAGAACAAGATTTGGCTCATGCAGAAACTCAGCAGCCCAAACTGCTTCTTGATGGCCACTCAAAACTAAATAACAGTCCTGGTCAGACCAAACTCTTGCTGTTTTATCCCATGATCCACTCACAAACGTGCCAAAAGGTCCAGCAGACAAAGAGCAAACATTACCAGAATGAGCAAGTAGTTTCATGATGGGTTCTGCTTGGTTGACAGCAAACCCATAAATGGAACAGTCATTACTTCCAGCTAAAATTAAACCTTCTGGATATTCATCACTAGCTGGCAAAGCGCACAAGCTTGATACGAACTTCGTGGCTCCACAAAACACAGCAGCTTCGTTATAGCAACCATCAATATTAGAAGCCCAGAATTTAACCAGTGTATCTCTGGAACCCGTTACGAAACCATTTTCAGGATGTCTGGTTGCCACTACAGCTCTTACGTCGCCAATATGAGCAGGAATGGCACATTTTACAGCGTACTTAAAGCTTGTTTCCTCATGATCTATTTCCATTGCTATTTAAAGTCGAGATCAAAATAGCGCATACTTTTTAACTAAACGTAATTTAACGGAAACAAAGAAATCCCGAACGTTGCCAATTCACGAAAGGAAACTTCAAAATAATAGTGGCAGTTAAGGTTTATTTCAAACACGCATAATGCGGTTAGGATATCAAAAAAAGTATTTTTGAAAACAAAATAAAAAAATAGAACCGACTGTAACTGGAAATAACTCTAAAAATTGAAAAATAATTTTATTCTTTGAACACTTTCTACTACTATAAGTTTTGAAGTCGGCATGAGAAGCAAATCATTTTTTTTTATTTTGGCCCAATTTAATTTTCTCCCTATTGCAGGCGAAAATTTCATAGTTGGAAACATTCTACAACTTCAATTTCCAAACTCTAGGGTTGCCATATACTTGCAGCATTGCCAATCGGTTTAAGCAATTTTCAATTGACGCCGAGATCCAAAGTAACTAAGACGCCAAACCAAGTTACGTACCTTTAACAGATAAGTACCGCAAAATTAATGTGACAAAAGAATAACTTGGACGAAGTTTCAAATCAAATACCTGCAAATACCACTAAATTTATAACGATATCGTGATAGGGAATCGATACTAGAAAGCTACTTAATAGGTGTAGGTAAGTTAGTTGGGACTAGGGTCGCTATATAGACAGGCCGACGCATCAAGCTTAAGTTTCACCACTTTGGATCCTACTTATTTACTTTTACTTTCATTTTTCATTGTTGCAGAGCTAGGGCTACCAGAGCAACGTTTCAGGACATTGCTAAGCTTTGTTAAATTCATGTGGAAAGCTACCAAAACGCGATAACTCGCCAGAAAATGCAACCACTAAAACGCGAGCTGGATCCAAAGTGGTCAATCCTGGAGCCGCTATATAGACAGGCCGACGCATCAAGTTTAAGTTTCACCACTTTGGATCCAATTCCTTAACTTTTACTTTCAAATTTTCATTGTTGTGGAGTAGGGTTACCAGAAAAAAGTTTTGGCACATTGCTAAGCTTTGCCAAATCCACGTGCCGCTAATAATTGCTCATAGTGAAAAATTACCAAAACACGATTACTGGCCAGAAAAGACAACCACTCAAACACACAAACACGCGCTGGATCCAAAGTGGTGAAACTTAATCTTGATGCGCCGGCTCGTATATATAGGGGCCTTTCAAACACACAAACACGCGCTGGATCCAAAGTGGTGAAACTTAATCTTGATGCGCCGGCTCGTATATATAGGGGCCTATATATACGAGCCGGCGCATCAAGATTAAGTTTCACCACTTTGGATCCAGCGCGTGTTTGTGTGTTTGATAAGGCCCCTATATATACGAGCCGGCGCATCAAGATTAAGTTTCACCACTTTGGATCCAGCGCGTGTTTGTGTGTTTGATAAGGCCCCTATATATACGAGCCGGCGCATCAAGATTAAGTTTCACCACTTTGGATCCAGCGCGTGTTTGTGTGTTTGAGTGGTTAAGGCCCCTATATATACGAGCCGGCGCATCAAGATTAAGTTTCACCACTTTGGATCCAGCGCGTGTTTGTGTGTTTGAGTGGTTGTCTTTTCTGGCCAGTAATCGTGTTTTGGTAATTTTTCACTATGAGCAATTATTAGCGGCACGTGGATTTGGCAAAGCTTAGCAATATGCCAAAACTTTTTTCTGGTAACCCTACTCCGCAACAATGAAAATATGAAAGTAAAAGTTAAGGAATTGGATCCAAAGTGGTGAAACTTAATCTTGATGCGTCGGCCTGTCTATATAGCGGCTCTACCTTAGTCAATCCTAATCTTGATGCGTCGGCTCGTCTATACAGGGGCCTTAGTTGGGACAATCGGTATGGTTCACGAGCGATCTGCCATTCTTGAATTACTTAAAGCAAGGCTTCACTAGATAGCGTTTTATACAGGCTGCTTCATTTAATCAAAATCCTTGGGATAAAAATGGCAGTCCTTGTCCAGCGACATCTGTCGAATTTTATGGCAACTAACATTAATAACAAATCAGATAATAAAAGACAAAATTAAAAGTTAATTTGTTGGCGACCATTTTACAATTTGGCATTCAATTCTATTTTAGTATATTTTAACGTTATTTAATAGCTCGTTCGATTTGTAGGTTTATTCTGCATTTTAACGGCTTATTTTAATTAGTTAGCGAATTATTTTTCATTTTAATTGATTCTAATTATTAATGAACTATGAAACGACACTGGCACCGCAGAGCGATAAATGGCGATTTTGGAACGACAGTTCCATCAAAACTTTTGATGAGTTTAGATGGTCAAATTAATTTATTTGGCGATTTTTTTACATTTTAATGGACATTTTGGGATGACTATGGCACTAATATCTTGAAAAGCACATCAAGAGAATTTGTTCTCCGTAAAGCTTTTGAGAATATTTCAATAACCGAAATCTTTGGTAGTAGGGGAGACCGGGGCAGGTTTACGCATGGGGCACGTTTACGCAGCGCACTTTTTCAGAAACGTGTTGTAGTTTGCTCAACATCGGTGACGACAGATTCATCCGGGCACCTATCGGATATTTTCACAAGAATTTTAGCGTCAGTCGAGCTTCTGCCTAGCGCGCAGCGAGGATTACCTGTTTTCTGCCAAGTTGAGTAAATTTTGTGTTCAGCTTACTGAACCTTATTGTAAGCTAATAATACTTTGTTAAAGATAAACAAATATATGAACGATCGCAGAACTTAATGCTCTTTTTAAAAATGTAATTGTTTTGACTGAAATGTTATTGCATTTGGTTGTACATTAAAAATAAGCTAAAAAGTAACGACGGGGCATATTTACGCATCGACTTCGGGGCACGTTTACGCAGTAAGAACGCGCGTAAACGTGCCCCGAGGTCGATGTGTAAATGTGCCCCAGAAACTTTTTTAGCTTCTTTCCTAAAACAACGTAGTAAACTCTCGATTAGGTCCCCTCAAGCTACGAGCTTAACTCGAGCCACAAGTTTTAATCGAGTTAATGTTTCAGCATTTTTTGATAATTTGACTACAGTGGTAAAAAGACTGAAAGTTGGACCAGGGGACATCTGGAATGTAGATGAGACAGGGGTTACAACTGTTTATAAGACCGACAAATTTATTGCGCGCAAAGGGTTTCGCCAGATAGGGAAACTGACATCGGGCGAAAGGGGGACTCTCGTAACAGTGGCCCTTGTAATCAGTGCTGCCTGTTCATTTATTCCCCCATTTATTGTTTTCTCAAGAGTGAACTTTAACCCATTAATGCCTGACAATTTTTTTCCAAGGATATTTTGTTTACTCTCTACAAACAGTGTTTAATGGACAGGAAAAATAATTAAAAAAATGTTATGCAAAAAATAATTGTTTCATTAAGGAAAGAAAATTCGACCCTTAAAAGTTACGATAGACCCCAGAGGGTACATACTTTTTTATTAAAACTTTTTTTCTGCCTATGATATAATATTTAAAAAGACATCTTATAAGAAGAAATAAATAAAGCAATTAACATAAACTGGGAAACTGGGAATAACTTTGAAAACTTAGCTTTTTTTCTTGAGATTGTGAACGATGTGATTTTTGATAAACATTATATTAAAACTGCTACAGAACACACTTTACAATGTTTATACGCTGCAATCTGTTAATAACAAATTAAAACAATACCAAGGTACTAGTTGAACACTATTATTTGGTTGAACTGTTCATTTTGGGGAAATTCCGACCCTGTTTTGGGCCGTCTCTAAAAAGAGACGCTAAGCATTAATGGGTTAAGGAACACTTTCTAAGAGATGGTCCTGTAGGCAGTGCTGGAGATATGCTAACCCATCGGGATGGATGATGGAACACAAGTTTTTAAAATTTACTAAGCATTTTGTGATCAATGTCAGGTGTTCCGTCTTAAAACAATGCCTTCTGATTTTAAATAATCACGAGTCCCATTTGTCAGCGGATTTATTGGACTATTTTAAAGGCAGTGGAGTGTCGCTACTATCATTCCCTCTCCACTGCACTCACAAACTGCAGCCACTTGACCGCACTGTTTTTGGGCCACTCAAAAAATACATTAACACTGCATGCGATTCGTGGATGGCTATTAACAAACGCCCAATGACAATTCATGACATTCCTTCCATTTTGGCATCAACTTTTAACCTAGCAGCTACTCCAGCAAACATAATGGCCGGGTTTAAAGTGACATATATTTACTGATGTTGATTTCATGCCCTCTTACGTCACAGACAGGTCGGAACCATCAACGTTTCTCTCAGTGTATTAGAAGTCTCTGAGACGCAGAAGCCTTTTGATCCTCCAAGCATTTCTCAAAATAGGCCTTCAACTTCGTCACATGTGGACTACACGACCCCCGAAAAACTGAAACCTTTTGAAAAAGCAGGACCTAGGCTTGGCACTAAGAAAGGGAAGAAAAAGATAAAGTCCGCAAGCCTAACCGATTCTCCAGTTAAAGAAGCTCTCAGACAAGAGCAGTTAGAAGCAAAAAAGAAAAAAATTATTTCACAACAAAACAAAAACAAGAAACTACTTTAAAATTCACTAGTTTATGTGGAAGCAGAACACGAAGATAGCAAAGGAAAAAGAATTAAGCCAAAAAATGCCAAAAGGAAACAGTTGACATTGGCACCCTCTGCAAAAATTAACGACTGAAACTACTTAGTCATTTTCATCATCACTTCATCATCAGAATCGTTCTCAATTTTAATCGGCAATGAGCCCTGTGTTTTCAGTTCATCCTACAAAATGTTCTTTTATTAATTTTCTTTATTTTTTGTTAGTAAAAACTAACTATGATGGTTAAAATGACTAAGTAGTTTCAGTTCTTAATTGGTAATAAGCCCTGAGTTTGCAGTTTATCTAAAATATGTTCTTTTATAAATTATCTTTATTTTTTATTTTCAAACAGTGCTTGAAGTTATAAATAAAACATTTTAGATTAATTAAAAATTTATTTCTCTCAATACTTGGCACTCTAATAACGTGCCCCTTAATGCGTAAACGTGCCCCGATGTCGATGCGTAAACGTGCCCCGAATTGCGTAAACGTGCCCCAAAGTTGCGTAAACGTGCCCCGAAGTTGCGTAAACGTACCCCGAAGTTGAGTAAACGTGCCCCGATGTCGATGCGTAAACGTGCCCCGCCTAATGCGTAAACGTGCCCCGGATACGGGGCACGTTTACGCAACAGACTTTGTCCTAAACATTATTTTTTTAACGCTTAAATACAAACACAAGGCGAAAACTGAATGCATAAATTTGAACTTCATTAAATGCTTAATAAGAATATAACGTTTGAAATTTCCTAAATTAAAACATAAAAATTAGAAAATTCACGGAAAAAAATCCGCGTAAACGTGCCCCGGTCTCCCCTATGTACGTTTCAGTTATAGGTACGTTTTTTAACTTGGCGATGTATTTTCTTACCACCTAAGCGAAGATTAAAATTTTAAGCTTGCATCGTCTTCATGGTTGCTTCTTTTCTCTTATTTTGCATTTTAATTTAAATTTCAATGATAATAATGGCTCGATATATTTATTAAACTTATTATGTTACATGCTAATGGAGCTTTTGAAGTTGATTTGGCGAGTTTTTAATGAGAATTCTCACATTATTTCGCAGCTTTTTTTCATTTGGCCCATTATTTTACTTTCAAGTATTAAACGTATGTGTGAAATTAGAAACAAAAAAGGGAAGATTTCGGTGATTGGAAGTCTGGTTATCTTTCACTATTGGCGTTAAATCTTTGTGTCCAATTTATGAGCGAGGGAAATACTTCCTTTGCAAACATAAACTAAAGAGCAACAAAATAAAGTAATTATCGCCAAAAATTTGGCAACCACAGCAGATTCCCAATTATCGAAATATTATCAATGTGTGAAATTTAACATAAAAAGAACATTACCTTTTAATGTTGTGTAAATGAAAACAAAATTTTACAGTTGGTCGTCGTAATATTGTAGTTTTGTTTATTTTTTTCGTACTTGTATTGCTCTTTAGTACCAAACGATTATATATGCTCATTTCGTTGTTACTAAAGAAATTAATATGTTTTGTTGTCAATCGTCTTTCCGTTGAACACCATCGCTTCATTACTGTACATTTCATTCTGGGGCAGCAAAATGAAATGTCTCTACGAATAGATTCGCCATTTATCGCTCTGATATGGGTCAACGCTATCAAAATGAACATCTGAGCTTTTGCGTAGCAATTAAGATCGTGTGAGCAACAATAATGAAACAAAATAGTAAATAGAACAATATTATTTCATTGCTACATTTTTATTTATCGGCTGCGAATTTAAGCGTATATTTTATTAATGCAGAGATGTCAAAATTGAACGCCATTGCAAAATGTTGCTAATTCGAAGTAAGTAAACAATGAATGAATGTCGTATGACTGAATCATGAATTGTAACCAACTTTACCTGAAAAGGGAATTTATTTCCCCTAAAAAGCAGTACTAATAAGGCCTTCGGCATCAATTCACTCTGTATTATACTTCAGTTAACTATATCTCCCCAAAAACAACAGTGTTGTAAAAAAATCCCCCGCCAAGAAAACCTTAAATACTAGCCTTAAAAAGTTATGATATCGAGTTTTCCCGCCAAGTTTGTGCCAAACTACAACTAACCTGTATGTATAGTTCTTTTAAATTGTTTTCAGTTTTGCCAGGCGGGAAGCTTTGTCTTGTGGGGTGGTTTCTTAATGAGTAAAAACTTCCCGCCTGGCAGGACTGAAAACAATTTAAAAGAACTATACATACAGGTTAGTTGTAGTTTGGCACAAACTTGGCGGGAAAACTCGATATCATAACTTTTAAAGGCTAGTATTTAAGGTTTTCTTGGCGGGGGATTTTTTTACAACACTGTTGTTTTTGGGGAGATATCACATGTTTTTGCATTAATATTATTTCTTTGCCTGTTTTTTTTCTCTTCAAAATTTACTTTGCATGTTTTTTTTTCCCTTCAACGGTCCGTTCTTGGCGGTCCGACATCTGTGGTTTTCTTGGCGGCATGCATTTGGTGCAAAAGTTCAAGGATCTTCTTCAGTCTAGGATAAATTTGAAATCAATCACAATGTACCACGCGAACCGACGCAAAACAAAGCTAGTTACTAACAACACTACGATTAAATTAAAAGTTAAAAAAAAAACCCCAACCCTTACTGCCGATCTCATATTAAAATGAACTAAACTGAAGATCCCTTTTAAAAGCCTTATGCAATAAAATCAATTACAAATATTTTATTTGTTAACAAATAGAAACTGGCAACAGATGAAATTATAAATCATTGAGTTTTCTTTCCTCGTGGCCCAACAATGAAAACATAAATGCTCAGATGTTGAATAGAGCTAGTAGATAGAAATCGGACCAACTTTAAGCATTAATAACTCCGGGGTGCGATGACCCCGGGGGGTAAATTTTGGGAAAATGTCCTCAATGTCTCATCGAGAATATTCATACCAAAAATCAACACTAAAGACCCCCGGGGAGAAAAGATACGGAAAATAAAAACGAGGGGGGAGGGGGGAGGGGGTCTAAAAAGCCCCTATGTCGAGCTTTGGGACAAAATAAATGTGGGTGCAAAAGCAGAGCTCAATCCGAGTTACCGTTTAGGCTGGACCCTTGTCAAACAATTTTTAAAAAGTGCGAAAAATAGCGATTTTATAACATATATCACCCCTCCCCCTGAGGTTCCTGGATGTTTTGCTTTAGTATGTGCCGTCAGGGGCCGCTGGAGATTGAGTATACCAAAAATGAACTCTAAGGATCTTTATGGGGCTGAGATACAGAGGGGTGAAAACCCCGGTTTGGTTACTCGCGTAAACAGTCCTAGTCGCTCTTTTACATTTTTATTGGCGACGGAAATTTCTTGGCGGCTTGTATTTGGTTTTCTTGGCGGGGCGGGACGCTCCCGCGTCCCGTGATCAATATTTTTTTTACCCTTAAAGATAGGATAAACATCGCTTTTTACAGCAGAAACAACATGCTAATAAATGTAAACAAACATTTGGGTGGTATTTGTTCAGCGCTCTCTAGCGGGCAAATCTTTACCATTGATGTTTTGAGTAATGAAGTAGCCTGTATAAAACGCTACCTAGTGAAGCCTTGCTTAAAGCAAGAAATGAAACAATGTGAAATTGTTCAACCAAGGTTTCACTAGATAGCGTTTTATACAGGCTGTTTCATTTGATCAAAATCCTTGGGATAAAAACGGATAGATGTCGCCTAGCGACATCTATCGAATTTTGTGGTAACTAACATTATATACAAATCAGATAATAAAAGACAAAATTAAAATTTAATTTGTTG
Source organism: Uloborus plumipes (assembly GCA_038373865.1). Classification (NCBI taxonomy): domain Eukaryota; kingdom Metazoa; phylum Arthropoda; class Arachnida; order Araneae; family Uloboridae; genus Uloborus; species Uloborus plumipes. The sequence continues at coordinate 1,851 of JAXGGA010020329.1, read as the reverse complement.
GCGACAATTTTACAATTTGGCATTCAATTCTATTTTATTATATTTTAACGTCATTTAATAGCTTGTTCGATTTGCTGGTATATTATGCATTTTAACGGCTTGTTTTAATTAGTTAGCGAATTATTTTTCATTTTAATTGATTCTAATTTTAATTAAACTATGAAAAGACACTGGCACCGCAGAGCGATAAATGGCGATTTTGGAACGATAGTTCCATCAAAACTTTTGATGAGTTTAGATTGTCAAATTAATTTATTTGGCGAGTTTTTTAACAAGAATTCTCACATTATTTCGCAGCTTTTTTTTCAGTTGGCCCATTATTTTACTTTCAAGTATTAAACGTATGTGTGAAATTAGAAACAAAAAAGGGAAGATTTCGGTGATTGGAAGTCTGGTTATCTTTCCCTATTGGCGTTAAATCTTTGTGGCCAATTTATGAGCGAGGGAAATACTTCCTTCGCAAACATAAACTAAAGAGCAACAAAATAAAATAATTATCGCCAAAAATTTGGCAACCACACCAGATTCCCAATTATCGAAATATTATCAATGTGTGAAATTTAACATAAAAAGAACATTACCTTTTAATGTTGTGTAAATGAAAAAAAAATTTACATTTGGTCGTCGTAATATTGTAGTTTTGTTTATTTTTTTCGTACTTGTATTGCTCTTTAGTACTAAGCGATTATATATGCTCATTTCGTTGTTACTAAAGAAATTAATATGTTTTGTTGTCAATCGTCTTTCCGTTGAACACCAATCGCTTCATTGCAGGGCATTCATTCTGTGGCATCAAAAGGAAATGTCTCTGCGAATAGATTCGCCATTTATCGCTCTGATGGGTCAACGCTATCAAAATGAACATCTGAGCTTTTGCGTAGCAATTAAGATCGTGTGAGCAACAATAATGAAACTAAATAGTAAATAGAACAATCTTATTTCATTGCTACATTTTTATTTATCGGCTGCGAATTTAAGCGTATATTTTATTAATGCAGAGATGTCAAAATTGAACGCCATTGCTATATGTTGCTAATTCAAAGAAAGTAAACAATGAATGAATGTCGTATGACTGAATCATGAGTTGCGACCAACTTTACCTGAAAAGGGAATTTATTTCCCCTAAAAAGCAGTACTAATAAGGCCTTCGGCATCAATTCACTCTGTACTCCACTTCAGTAAACTATATCAATATTTTTTAACCCTTAAAGATAGGATGAACATCACTTTTTACAGCAGAAACAATGTGCTAATAAATGTAAACAAACATTCGGATGGTCCTCGTTCAGCGCTCTCTAGCGGGCAAATCTTTACCATTGATGTTTTGAGTAATGAAGCAGCCTGTATAAAACGCTATCTAGTGAAGCCTTGGTTCAACGATTGAAAGTGGCTAAGCAGACGGTTTCCTATGCAATTAAAAGGTTAAAAAAACTTGAACATGTTGGTAACATGTCAGGAAGAAAAAGAAAACGCACAGTTAACACATCAAGAGACCGAAAAGTGACCAACAAGCGAGTTTAACAAGATCCTAGATTTTCCATGAGAAAAGTTACTAGAGGGGTGGAGATCAATAGAGAAACCCCTCGTTTGACGACAAGAGTTGAGCTTGATCTTCTCTCTTACAAAATGAAAGATGCTAAAAAGCTAACAGCAAAGAACAAACGCACAAATCTTCAAAAGAGCAAAGAACTGTTAAAGCGGGCCGCTGATGATTGATAGAAAACATTGGTCTTCACAGATGAGAAACTGTTCTCGATTGAACAAGCTCAAAATAGACATAATGATAGAGTTTGGTCAGCAGAAGCACTCGGAACTTCTTCAATTGATGGCAACGTCAACGACCAATATCTG
>JAXGGA010020328.1:0-18478 GCA_038373865.1 Uloborus plumipes | reverse complement strand
TCATTCAATACAATAATGAATCGTATTAAAATTCGGTATTGTCAAAATAAAATGCAATAGAGTTATGGAAGAAAATGTTTCTGGGTGAAAACTCAAAACGTAAATTTCATGTTATATTGCATCACATTGTTAGGTTTTTTTCAGTTCTTCAATCATTTTGTAACTTATCATTAAGCGATCGTTTGTATGTGATATTGCATCACATTGTTAGGTTTTTTTCAGTTCTTCAATTTTCAGTTCTTCAGTTCTTCTAACTTATTATAATTTTTAATAAAATATGCATTGACACATTTTCGAAAATCAACTTAGAGGTGACGATTTTATAACTTGGTCTTGGTTGTTCATTCGAGGCTTGGTTGGCATTAAGCACAAAATTCATCATGAATTTGGTTCCTTTCCTTGATGACGTAAAATCTTTTTTTTCCCATAAAAGCAATAGTATTTCAAGGATGTCAAATAAAATATTGTTTAACAATTTTCGTCCTTACAACTACTTTTTTTATTATTATTATTCTAGTAATAATATTGTTAGAATTTTAAATTTTAGTTAAAATCCATTTAATTCTTAAGACTGTTATTGTATTTTCTTCTATCATTTTTATTTGTTAGTTAGAAATTGAATCAGTAACACATATGCTTTCGATCGTTTATAAAAGGCAATTTTTATCATGCAAATGAAGAAGAAAAAAAAATCTTCGTCTCCAAGGTGTTAAGAGATCTTAGTTCTTATTTTCAGTAACAGGATCTTCAGTAACAGATCTTATTTTCAGTTTAACCGAAGGACTGCATAATGCATATCATGGTAAGATGAATTTCTCGGGCCAGAGCATTTATAAAAGTTTAAATTATATTTCCTTTTTTCCCAGATTGTATGGAGAAAGAAGGAAAATGAAGATAATTGAGGACCAAGAATTGCTCTTATCATTAGTAGGGGAATGTGGGACAAAGTGAAATAGTTAAGTTTACTTACTCGCTTCAAAAGGAAGAAATGCGAAATTTTGTTCTAAAAATTACTGTACATAAAGAAGGAACAATTTTTTTTGTACTACAACTTTCGTTGAAATATTACTGTTCATCTTTGGTGTTATTTTGTACTTTCAAAAAAATGTGGAAATTTTTCCCCTCAAAAAAATCATGGGGCAAAGCTAAATATTTATGTTATGAAAAATTTTCTATTCGATTATTAACTCTAATTTTCATCAAATGAATACGTAAATAATCGAAATAAATATTTATTTGTAAAAAAATAACGAAAAAGTAATTATACGAACAAGTGACTTAAATAATATGTGAGAAAAAATAAATGAGTGAATAAAATAGAGAATCAATAAGAAAATGAGTTAATGAATGAACAAATAAGTAAATAATTAAGTAAAAGAATTTAATTTAGTTAATAAATGAATAACTACGTACGTGATTTAATATATGAATGAATAAGTAAACGAAATGAGCTATTTCACTTTGCCCCATCCACTTTGCCTACGCGTGCACTTGAAAAATCACACTGAACATATAAAATCAAAAAATGCCTAATATAAACAAAATAAGGACTGCACTGGACATCATTAGATCTCAATAATTAGTTCAAATGATAATTAAATTTTTTTATCATTTTATAATAACAAGAAATATTTTTTGAAAAACCACGAATATTACAACGATGGTATAAAATTTTGAAAATGGCTCGTACAATTTTTTTCGTTGATCTTTGGAACTACTTATTTTTTTGACAGGAATCAACTATATGTCTAAGAATTTAGTTAAAATATTGCTGGATAGGTGGCGCGGCAAACTTTCAGAATATTTTACTATTTCATTTTGCCCCGCTATTTCACTTTGCCCCACATTCCCCTACATGTTTGTTTAATTGATACAAAATTTCCATCGGTGTTTTAGAAACTCATTTCTGACTGAAATAAATAAGTACGCTGCAAAGCAGAAACTGTTGTTTTCACAGTATAATACTGGTAGCCGAGGTTCCAATTTAAAACTGTAAAATGCACAGTAATAAACTGTAAAACTAGCAATTTTACAGTTTATTACTGTAAAGTTAGAAATTTTACAGTTTATTGCCGTAAAATTTAGCAATATTATGCTACAAAAGCAACTGTATAATACTGGCAGCCGAGGTTCCAGTTTAAAACTGTAAAATGCACGGTAATAAACTGTAAAAGTGGTAATTTTACAGTTAAGTGCTGTAAAATTAGTAATTTTACAGTTTAGTGCTGCAAAATTAGCAATTTTACAGTTTATTACTGTAAAATTATAAATTTTTAGTTTATTACTATAAAATTAACTGCATTATACTGTAAAAGCAACATTCATCTTTTAGAAGGTACCTTTGTGCTTAAAAATAAAAGCAAAAATACACCCTTGTGCAAATTAATTGAAACAAAATATTTTTTTTATGACTTTAAAATGATCCCCTTATTCTTCGCCGATTATGCTAAAACTAGTAAAAATATGGATGAGATACTTAAATCCTTTACCTATCATCAATTTCCACTAACCAGAAGCTTATCTACTGTTCAAATGCACCTTATTGTACCAGTCGGCCAGTCTATTCGGTTTATGAAGAAACAGCTTCTGACACCACCAATGAAGAAAAATCGCTATTTGTGGGTGTTAAAATATAAGAATTGAGCAGCTAAAAATTGGAGGAAACGACTATTTAGTGGCAAAATTCATTTCATTATCCAAGGTCAACGAACTCAAGACGTACGGAGATCTTCAGGTGGAAGAATTCCGGTTTGCCACATGAAAACATTTGCAAATCACCCTAAAAAGATGTTTTGGGGTTGTCTCGGTTACAATGGAGTTGGTTCCTTGAAGAATGTTGATGGTGTGATGTATTCTGAGAAATCTGTTGCTATTCTGGAAATAAAATGCATTACTAGTGTTGAAAGAACGATAGCCACTTGAAAGGGTATTTTTCCAGCAAGATTTAGCCCCTTGCCATGCGTCCAAATGACCAAGAAATTCATGTCTGAGAACCAAATTGAGAAATCTAAATAGTCTGAGCTCTCCTGATATCAATCCAATCGAGAATCTTTGGGCTATATGCAAAAATCGACTATTGCATGATGACTGTTCAACTAGGGAGAAACTAATCACTGCGCTAATTCATAGAAACACATATTACAAATGAGTGTAAAAAATTGATAGATTCCATGACGAATCGTGTCCAAATGTTTACAAAGAGTTGTAGACATCATATTATGTTATAAAAACTTTTGGTATTATATAAATTTAAATACAATAGTTCTTTTCTTAGTTTTCTCAATTTTTTAAGTTGTTTCAATTATTTTGCACAAGTGTGTAGAATGTTGAAAAGCACAAATGCGCAGGAACACTGCAGACACGTATTTCGGTGTTGCAAGGAACGCTTTTATCATTGAAAAAATCTGAGCTTATGAATGCAAAGATAGCTTTTGTCGGATATCTTTCTTGAAACTTCTTTTTTTTTTTTTGCTTAAACTTCCATTTCTGACTATTAGGCTCCATTTGCAGTAATCATTCCTAATAAAAATGAAGATAATAGTTGTTTTTGGAAGGTTCCAGAAGTTTTCTCTTCATAACATTAAACACAAAAATGCGCTTCATGGATTAACTTCCTGGCCCCATACAGATCGCATGTCGAAAGTTAGGCACTATTCATAAAAAGTTAACACTCTAAGTCCGCTCTGATGATTTTGTTTGAAAAAAATATTAAACCTTTTCCTGCATACCAAACGGAACACCGTTTGGTAAATTTAATCCTTTGTGCATTAAAAATGGTTTATTTCCTCAAAATAAATTATCACTAATTTTCTTAAATCATAAACTTACTAACTTCGTAAAATATCTTTAATTTTCTATTATTTACCTAAAATTTACCGTAATTTCAAAACGCATGCAACTTTCATTATTTTATTATTTATTACCCTAAAAACTTTACTTAAAACAAGTAAGCTAAACATTTTCAGGCAGAAATCATGTCAAATTGAAAAGGAAAAGAAAAAAAAAATTGGCAATTTCACTGTCCGATTGGAACTAAACCAAATGCAAAACAAGCCAAAACCACTTCTGTCCCGCAATCTTTACTTAACGTAATTGCTTCCATCAGCTGCGAAAATTTCCCTTTTTTTTCTCCACTAAGAGCTAATTATTTCGTTTTTGATTGGTTGATTGCGCTATTAATTCTTCCTTTCCACTTCGAAATCAGTTTTTTATTGGAAGAATACTTTCCTCTCAGTACTCCAATTGATACGCTCTCCAACTTCGCTTGCGTTACTGATTGAGTAGCTATTAAAGCTCGGTTGTAACTTACCGTAACACCATTAGAGCAGAAATATTGTTTGTCTAGAAATTTGTCTCAAATGGTGTTACTAGCTCTAAGAAATTCGCTGAATTGAAGAGTTTTTTCCTGAAATCTTATACATCTTACAAGATTGCCTTTACTTTATTTCATTTGTGGAAAAATTTGAATGCAAACGTAAGATACTAAGTACTAAAACTATGCTAAATTGAAGTTAATGACATAAAAATGCAATAAATATGGAATCAGTAATCTATAGTTGCAGAATGAAATAATATTTCGCAACTTACTTGTTCATTATTTATTTATTTATTTATTTATTCAATTTTGTTTTACACTTAATGGTTGTGGATGAAATTTATGGGTAACAGGAAGCCTGACTTGAACTACAAAATTAAAATTCTACTTGTAACTCGAAATCGAAAAAAAAAAAAAAAAAAAAAAAAAAAACCTTAGTCCAGTCAAATTAGACATTAAAATCGCAAATTGCGATGTAGTTCTGAATTTTTAATATGTTGTTTGGGTCCCTTAGGGTAGTGTAAATTTAAGTTTGCACCCTCTAAAACCTGTCTCGCTGCAAAACTCGCGAAAAACTGCAAAATTTTCGGATATTTTTCATTTTTTCCTTCATAACTCCTAAACTATACAACTTTTGATACGTGTGCCTACGCATTTTGAAGAACATTAAATTTGCAACAATTTAAGATCAAGTGGAGTTCTGTAGGACGAATAGTTTAGGAGATATCGTACTTCAACAATTTGTCATTTTTTGCGAAACATGAAAAGAAAATGCTTTTTCATATTTTGAACCAAATATCAACATAACTTACTATTCTACAAGACAAAATATAGACATTTAATTACAGTACATCTAATCTGCTTTCATTTAAGCCTAAAAAGAAGTCTGTAGGTTCAACATTTCATTTACAATTGAGCAAAAACAAATTTTCGGAAATGGAGATGTTTTTTGAGAAATGAGAAAAATGACTTTCTAATAAGAATAGGAGAGCACTGGACAACAGAAAAATGCATAGAGTTGTATAAAAATTGTAACACTGCATTAAAATATTATTTTCATAATTAAAAAAAAAAAAAACTTTACAGGGTAATTTACCTCAATGTCTTTTTTTCCCTTTTGTGGGTCTTTATTAGCTGTGGTCTTATTGTGAAGCTGCAGAAAAAGAAGGTGTTTTGGATGCAGATGTTCATTTAAATACAGAAGGAATTGTTACAACTTCCTTGCCATTCCAGTTTTCGAAGATGAAGAAAATACACAAACATCTTGAGACAGAACAAAGACCACATTCTTTTCCTGCAGCTTACCTATAAGACCACAGCTATTTAAGACCCACAAAAAAAAAAAAAAAAAAAGAAAAGAAAAGAAAAACATTGAGCTAAATTAACTTGTAATGTTTTTTTTTTTAATTATGAAAATAATATTTTAATGCAGTGTTACCCTTTTTATACAACTCTATGCATTTTTCTGTTGTCCAGTGCTCTCCTATTCTTAGTAGAAAGCCATTTTTCTCATTTATCAAAAAAAAATTCCGAAAATTTGTTTTTTTTTCAATTGTAAATGAAATGTTGAACCTATAGACTTCTTTTTAGGCTTAAATGAAAGCAGATTAGATGTACTGTAAATAAATGTCTATATTTTGTCTTGTAGAGTAATAATTTATGTTGATATTTGGTTCAAAATATTAATAAAGCATTTTTTTTTTCATGTTTCGCAAAAAATGACAAATTGTTGAAGTACGATATCTCCTAAACTAATTCGTCCTACAGAACTCCACTTGAGCTTAAATTGTTGCAAATGTAGTGTTCATCAAAATGGGTAGGCACACGTATCATCAAAAGTTGTATAGTTCAGGAGTGATAGAAGAAAATCTGAAAACAGTCAGGATAAAACTACAGCCAACAAGAACCACTATAAAAATAGTAAAAAAATGAGTGAAAATGACCAGTAAAGTTTTCTTTTTTAATTTTTTAAATAACATTTTAATACAGTTTTACCCTTTTAATACCCTTTTACGCATTTTTTTACTGTCTACTGCCCTCCTATTCTTATTAGGAAACGATTTTGCTCATTTCTCAAAATTTTAAGTATTTATTTTTCGCTATTGTAAATGAAATTTCGAACCTACAGACTACTGTTTGGGCTTGAATGAAAGCTGATTACATGTACTGTAATTGCATGTTACTTTTTTATCCTGTTGAATAGGAATTTATGTTGATATTTGGTCCAAAATATGATCAAAGCATATTTTTTTCATTTTTCGCAAAAAAAACTTCATTTTTCGAAGTGCGATATCTCCTAAACTATTCGTCCTACAGAACTCCACTTGAGCTTAAATTGTTTAAAATTTAATGTTCTTCAAAATGAGTAGGCACATGTATCAAAAGTTGCATAGTTTAGGAGTTATGAAGGAAAAAATGAAAAATGTCCGAAAATTTTGTGCAGTTTTTCGCGAGTTTCGCAGCGAGCACAGGTTTTAGAAAGGTGCAAACTTAGATTTACACTACCCTAAGGGACCCAAACAACATATTAAAAATTCAGAACTACATCGTAATTTGCGATTTTAGCTCTTTTTTTTTGCATAGATTAACTGGACTACTTGTTAAAAAAAATAAAATTGTATCTTTATCAGTGGCGTACATAGCGCCCCCGCAACCCCCGCGGCGCGGGGGGGCGCAAGAGGTTTGAGGGCGCCCGATCCAGAAAAATAGCACTAAAGGTTACACTGGGAAAATATTTTTTACACTTTAATAGGGGGTGGGGGGCGCACTTACAAATCTTGCTGGGGGGCGCACCTTAGTCTATGTACGCTACTGATCTTTATACAAGTACTCTTCTTTAAGTGATAAGAAAATTGCAAGGCTGATTAGTTCATTATATCAGGTGTCTTTTTTTAAGTTGAAATTTTAATCTTGCTAACAGAAGAAGATAAAATTCTACATATTAACTTTACATTACTAACTTACAGTTAAATTATCCTCGCATTTTTTAAAAAAAAAAGCTCGAACACTTTAAGGAAGACTCGCTCTTTGAAAATTATGAGAATTTTTGAAACAATATTGTATTTGTCAAAAAAAAAATACTATTTTAAATATAGTAACAAAATGGTAAACATGAAATGTGATATAATGCAGGTTATAAAAGCATTTTTGCTTCAAACATTTTTATCTTTACGATACGTTTGTTTCTGAACTAAAATATATTTTTAAGTAATTTTTCTGGAAGCCTTCAAAACTTAATCGCCTTACATAGAAATAAAGTACGTTCTTTACAAAGCTCATGCAAGTGAAACAAGACTCTAGCAATCTAGCATGTTCAGTGTTTTTAGAGTATTTTGTGTAAGAAATGGTAAATCTATCAATATGTATAGCATTTTTATATGTATAGCAATATGTTTAGCATCTCTTTACTAAATTAGATAAGATCTAAACTCTCTATGTCACTCTTTTCTCTCCACTACACTGCAAAAAATTAAATGTTGTTTTTACAGTATAATACCGGCAAATAAGGGGTTCCCATATAAAACTGTAAAGTGCACTGTAATAAACTGTAAAACTAGTAATTTTACAATTTCTTACCCTAAATCTAGCAATTTTACAGTTTAGTAATTTTAAGAAAAATTGAACTCTATTGTAATGTAAAAAACAGTATAATACTAGCATAAGAGGTTCCAGTAACTGGAAAATGCACGGTAACAAACTGAAATTAGCAATTGCACAGTTTATTACTGTAAAATTGCAGTTTGGTACTGTAAAATTAGCAATTTTTACAGTTTATTACCGTAAAATTAGCTGAATTATTCACTGCAAAAAAAGGAACTGTTGTTTTTACAGTATAATACTGGCAGCCGAGGTTCCAATTTAAAACTATAAAATGCACAGTTATAAACGGTAAAATTAGCAATTTCATAGTTTATTACTCTTAAGTTAGAAATGTTATAGTTTATTGCCGTAAAATTGAGCAATATTATACTGCAAAAACAACAGTATAATACTGGCAACCGAGGTTCCAGTTTAAAACTAAAATGCACCTAAAATTATCAATTTTAGTTTATTACTGTAAAATTAGAAATTTTTACAGTTTATTACTATAAAATTATTTGTGTTATACTGTAAAAACAATATTTTTTTACAGTGTAGGCATTTTCAATAGTAAAAACTTGACGTTGCATAAAAATAGCAATTAAGATTGTTGACTCGTGATTGGGGGTGCAAAGAACTAGTTCTTTAATGAAAAAGCACCAACTCCTGGATTAACTCGTAACACGGATCTACAAATTTTGCTGCTGTTTAGTAGTTTCGACATTGTTATAATGTTTCCAGCTTTTTGCGTAAAAGTAAACGTTTATGATGTTTATTATGCTATTTACATGAAAGATATAAGTTTGCGCTTTGGAAAATTTATTTTTTCGTGCAGTGTAAATGTACTAATTAGAGAAAAATGAAAGAAATTTATGACAAATATTTAATGTTAGGGATTACTAATTGATTAATCCAACAACTGTATGCATCCTCATTTAATAAGCGAAATATTTGAATAAAAGCACTAGGGAATAAAAACATTCTTTTTATATGACAGACATTTAACATATCCATCAAAAATATTTTTCAAAAATTTAGTTCACTTAGAAATAAATGTCTATTTCATCATTTTGTTTCTTTTTGAAAGTCTAAACATCGGTGCACAGTTTTTGTTTAATTCTCTGAAAAATAAAATTAAAAAGTTGCGTTCTTAACCGAGAGTAAAATCGAATGAAAGCACAGGAAAATAAAAACGTTATTTCTTAATGAAAAACAATTAATAAAAAAAAACTCTTTCATGTTTATTTACTGCAGTTAGAAACAAATGTGTAATTCTTCATTTCGTTTAACCCTTCATGTCCCAACTTAATTTAGCAATGAATTTATATATATATATATATATATATATATGTATTTTTCGTTTTTTTAGTTGAAAATTCATTAAACAACGTATATTCCGAGTGTAAAAATTTTGAAAATAGTAGGGTCTAAGGCCCCTTACGCCTTAGGGCCCCTAAGTTTCTTATCGCAGGTACCATCTGTCGGCCTCTCAGCAAAGTACAAGCAGTGGTACTTAAAAGCCTCAGCATGATTCCAGCCATTTAGGATTCATAATACTGAATTAATATAGGCGGACTTCTGAGTCCCGTCGGGGCAAAAAGAGTTAAACAGCGGAACACAACTTTATTATTATTATTATTATTATTATTATTTTTTGAAAATTAAAGTATAAAATTGTGTATCTTACCAGTAGTTAAATTGAATAAAAGCAGCGGAGTATTAAAACGTTAATTTTCAATGACAAACATTTAATTAAAAAGATTTTCCATATACCTAGCTCACTTAAAAAGAAATGCCTAATATGTCATTTTTTTCCTTTTTGACAGTGTAAACAGCGGCACTCAATTTTTTTTCTTTTTTTTTTTTTTTTTGTTTATTATTTACGTCCATACTCGGGACATAAACGATCCAAAACGATTCAAGGCCAAACCATGTTGCAACAACCTGCTGGAAGGAATAAAGGGGCCCTTTTAGGGCTTACCTGTGCAAAAAATAAGTCAACATTGCAGCTCATAAAGTTTTTGGCTGTAGTTACTGCAGCAAGTAGGAGGAAATGTGCAGTATCGCTGGCGTTTATATATATATATATATATATACATATATATATATATATATATATATATATATATATATATATATATATATATATATATATATATATATATATATATATATATATATATATATATATATAAATTTTAACAATGTATTTTGTTCAGCTTTAACCTTTGAACTGAGACAAATTGGTAAGCTAATAATAATAATCTCTAACTTGTATAATCAAAAGTTTATTTGTACATTTGGCGTTTAAGCTGATATATTTAAGATGTTAGCATTTATTTATTTATTAAGTATCTTATACCAAAGATGGACTATCCAGCTTCACGTATGCCTTTGTATGGCACGTCGGAGTGTTATCAGTCTCAGGCGAAGGCTTCTTGGAAAAAAAAATAGTTGAAAAAAGTACTTAATAGATTTTTTAGCACTGTGATATTGAGGTGAAATCGCAACCAAAAAATATCATTATTTACGTCAATTGGCTTTTTTTTTCCGAAAACAATCAAAAAGAGCTCAATCTTTTTGATCCTGTCAGTTTCAGTTTTTCCTATTCACAAAAAGGTCAAGATTTTGTAATTGTTTTCAGTAAGTGTTCTGTGTCTTTTACGGCAACAAAGAATTTTCTCCTTTCAACACTAAATACTTATTTTCTGAAGCAGATAAACATCCAATTGAAGTAGAATTTTATTTTGCTGCTTTTAATATTTTCCTTATTCAAATTTGTTTTGACGTATAAATTAGAAATTACCCCGAGGCAGGAAATCGTGTTACCATAGTAGCCGTAATGGAAAATGTCAAGCAGGTGCGCCGAATACTAATAAATTACGATATTCCGTAGTAGCGGAGAACTTTTGAGAAAATTATGTAAGAGTTTCGCAAAAGCCACAACACTTTTGTTCAGTACATTGGAAAAATAGTGAACGTCACACATATATATATTTTTTAAATCCAGATAGTGGCACTCTTCCCCGAAAAATTGGCCATCCGTATTCTGTATAACTCTGAAATTGTTCGTAAATGGACCGAATTTGTGTAGAAGAAACAACTCGCAATACTATTGGATATTTAGATGTGTAAGAAATCATAGAGTATTATACATGCTTAGTGTTTAGTGTTGTCTATTTAACACTAATTAGTGACATTGATAGTAAAAATAAACGATTTGAGATGAAAAAAGATCGAATTTTATGATAATTGCTGAATCCTTTAAATCAAACCAAAAAGCGTATTGGCTGCATGCTTGAAACAAGAAGCGTACATGTGCTTCATTGTTATAAAGACTGTTTTTGATCGTTTTTAATCAGTTGGGTAATCTTTTGTTAATTGTTTGTTTTGCTGAACTGATTTTGGTTTATTTTGATTTCGACTTGTTAGTCAAGTGTATTGCTTTTTACTTAATAATAAATTCTCGAAATTAATTTTACGTCCACGTAAGATATATGTGTCAAGAGCATCGTACAATAATATCAATAATAGTAATAATTCCGATGTTGAAGATGATGATAATGATAATAACAATAATGATGATAATCGTAAAAATTATAATAATAATCATAATTATTTTTCTTATTATCATTAATCACATGTTTTGACTAACTTGTAATTCGTGTAATACACCACAAGCACGTTTATTCCATCCGTGGACTGAAGCTCTGTGCTTTTTAGCACTCATCAGCATGGAATAGGAAGTAAAGGAGCTGCAGCCAGAAATCCTCTTATCGAGCAAAGAGAACCAAAAGAGCTGGTAGCTAATGTGAAATTAGAACACCAGCGAGCGACCGCACATTGGTACAGTACAACTCGTAAATCGAATTGGTGGTGTATTGCATGTTTCTGCCTTAGCCCTGGCTTAGGAGCGGTTACTTACTGCTTGTAATACGTGATTAAAACATTTTAAAGGTAATTTATTGGCAAATGGATAGTTAAAAGAGTTTTTTCCTTTTTCTCTTTCTCACCTAAATAATATTTCATGCATCAACGATGGCAAAAACAATCAACAACTAAATCAATTGCTTTCGTTTGTGATCTAACCCGAAATTAACAGAATCTTAATTTTGCGACTTCAATCCTCTAAAAGGAGCTTTTAGGTATATAATCCTCAAAAGGTGTGTAAGAGTCCTCCATTCTCAAGACCTGGTTTCTTAAAAAATTGTTTCATTTCTTCAGATTTGTGTTAAAAATGATTAATTGCCCTGTACTCATTTCATGCCCTGAAACTGGTCAAGTCGATATTTTTTCATGCATTCTCGAAATTCAAAGTAATAGATTTTCTTGCGTTTAAAAGCTGCCAACGACATGCTTTTTTTCATCACATAAGACTTTCGTAAGAACGTCACAGCCAAGAAATTCCCGTCACGCAGCCATCAATAACAATACCGCTTTCCCATAATGATGCAAACAAAAGAAAGCAAACTTGTATTTTTCCCCATAGACCACCCCATTTATCTCGATGAAAAAATTTCTCCAGCAGACCGATCGCAAATCAATCACATAATCGGTTTCTTTCCATCGGCATTTGCATGAGCCCCCTAACAGCGCCTGGTCTGACAAGCCACGGATTATTGCCGCGAACAGGAAAAATGGAAGAATGTGTCGTGATATCCTCCGATACTGCGCTCCGATGCGTCGAGCTACTTTGGGGACGACAAATAGAGCGGAAAATGTCTCGGGTAGCGCCGGATACTGAGAAGTATCTGTAATTTTGGGTAAACAACATCGGTGAAAAATATTGAAAAAAATTGGATTGTTCGTTTACGGCTGGTTTTCCTTTCTAATGTATCAACAGGCAGTCATGTGTTTCGGTTAGCCAAACGACCGGATTTCGTTCTGTCCCCTCCCTTGAGTAAGTCAATGTCGGTAAATTTTCGATATTGAGGTTCAAAAAAGGCATCTTTATGTTTGCAGCAGAGAGGTTTAGGGCTCTCATCAGGATACGTTTTGCATTTGAAGTCCATAACATATGAGGTCAACACTTGTAAACCAAGATGTGTAGTAAAGGATACGTAATATATTCAATCGCCCCCCCCCCTCCTAAAACACTTCTAGCCCCTTCCCCCGTTTCTATACCCCCATTGATACCCCCATTTCTAGATCTGCCGTTGGCAAGAGATCGTGGATTTGATTCCGGCCTTTGCTCTGTGCGTTATGTCCTCTCTTTGTGTTGTAAATCTTTCTTGTGCTGTCTTACATGTTAATAAAGAAGTCTAACCTCTCTCGAGGCGATGGCACCCCTTTTGCGTAGTATTTGTTAAGCACACGAAACAAACAATCTCACGAGCATGAATAATATGGCGACGAGAAGCTAAAGAATATCTGATGCCTAACGCTTAATTGTAAAATAGAAAATAGAAACAATTGCAATATGTTCACTTGTGTAATATAGCTTATACACTTATAAAAAAACACATCCATGATATGAAACAAATATTATACTTCCAATGCAGTAAAACTATCTTTATGCTTTAAATAAAAAGAAAAATCAAAAACAGCAATGCCTTGTTTTGAAAATTGATGATGCGAGACTTGTGATGTTTTTATTCACTAAATAAATTTTTATGAGGTCTCTTTGCTCTTTTTTGATCTTCTTTAAAAAGTAAATTGTATAATAAAATCGAATTACAAATCATGTTACTTGTGCTGTCCTACAACTAGATGAAATATCGAGAAAAAAATAGTTACATAAATAGAAGAAACATTAATTTAAGCAACACACCTTTTCTTTTTTAGAAACAATTTTCGCTCTGCAATTGCTGCATTGAAGCACGACTTCAAACCACGCGATATTTACTAACAAGGATTTTTTTTTTTTACTTCCCATTCCTGTTAAAGAGTTTTTTATTTAATTTAAAAGTGATTTTCTGCTCTGTTGAAGAAGTAACAATAGAATATTTTGTATCAGACGAGGAAAAGTGTGAAAAGCACTTTCTCTCTCTCTCTCCCACCCTTTTTTTATCACTTTCGAACTACAGTTATTGTTCGAACAATGACAAAGTTAGCTTAGAAATTGGCTATAGAAAAAAACTTGCCTGTAGATGATGAAAAGGAAACTTGTAAGCATATCACTAACTATTCAATCGCTACTCCTAAATTCTAGCGCCGTTTGTTGAAATTTTAATATTCAAAAAACTTTCGGCATACAGTAATTTATTCAAACATTTTTTAAAAATAATTTTTGTTATAGACCAAAAGAGGAAATAATTCACGTTGGAGCATATTTGTGAAGAACATAAGTATAACCATAGTACATGCTTGATCTTCTAGCTTTGCGTGTAACAAATTCCTTTCTGTTAATCTTAAAAGTGCTTGATTATCGTTTTCATATAAGATCTAAAGCATATATTTTTTGCTATTAATAGAGTATTCACGTTTGCGCTGGTAATTGTGGTCTCCCCCAATCTTACCACAAAATCATGTTTTATTGTTCTATATACTATATTATTGTTCTATTAAATTCATTAAAATGGCAAAATATCCCCTTCCAGTAGAGAAAAAAATCTAGTCGCACCCTTGAATACCTATTTGTGTGGTAAATTTGATAAGTTCAACCCATTAATGCCTAGCGTCCATTTTTAGGGACGGCTCAAAAAGTGTGAATTTACCACAAATGAACATTTCAACCAAAAAATAGTGTTCAATTATTACTTTCAATTCATTATTAACAGATTGCAGCACATAACCATTGTAAAGTGCGTTCTGTAGCCGTTTTATCATGATCTTGATCAAAAATTGCATCGTTTACAATCTCAAAAACAAAAAAGCTAAGTTTTTGAAATTATTCTCAGCTTCCCAGTTTATGTTGATTGCTGCTTTTATTTCTTCTTATAAAATGTCTATTTAGATATTATATCGTTGGCAGAAAAAAAATTAGTAAAAAAAGTATGTACCCTCTAGTTCTTAGCGTCCCTTTTTAATGACGATTTTTCTTTTTTTAATAAAAAAAATATGTTTGGCATGATATTTTTTTAATTATTTTTATGTGCATTAAACGCCATTATTTTATATAATTTCACGTTCTTTTCCTTTTTCACAGCCCCAAGAGTCCCCATGCCCGGACTACAGCATCGTCATGCCGCTCACGGTGTTGGTCCTGGTGGGGGCGTTGGTTGCCCTTTGCGTCGAGCCAGTCTCCTCCCAGCCACACCATCAGAACATCACGAAGAGGGCCGACCGGAGGTTCTATGAAGGTACGTTGCGAAAACGAATCTCCACCTATTTAGAACAAGAGAACCATAAATTACATGTATGGTTATTTATAGAGATGAGCAGAAGCTTCGGCCTTTCACCAAAGCTTTCGGTCTGGCTGAAGCAGTGGTCGGAAGTAGCGCGCTACAAGTAGCGAAACTACTGTAGTATCTACATTTTTTAGTAGTTTGTAGTGTAGCGCACTACTTTTTAAAAAAAGTAGTGTAGTGAGTAGCGCCATACAAAAAAAATAGTAGTTTGTAGCGATTTCTGGAAACTACTTTTAAATTAAAAAAATAAATAAATAAATGAGAGAAAAAAAAGAGAGAGAGAGAGAGAACAAAGGTTTGATTCTGACTGGTGTGAACCTTGCACGAGTACAGCAGTGGACGCAATGAGAAATTTGAACCATAAATATATGAGCTGATCAACTTAGATACATCATTTTGACGAAATACATTCTATCTGTTTGATGTCATTGGTTTATTTGGCATCATAATTTGTTTATTACTTCAAAATAATTTTCATGTCCCTAAATATTCCATGGCAAGAAAGAGAAAAAAAATTGAAGATTGAATTCTTTCAATTTTTCAAATTTTGAATTCTTTCTTGTGGCGAATATTCGTAAAAACTGTAAAAAAAAATTTAAATGGACAAATTTTAGCAAAAAAAAGGAACAAAAAGGAAAAGCAAGAAATAAATTCAAAGATAATTCCTAGTTCTATTCCATATTCAAATGAGTTAATTTATTAATGTAAACCACTTCTCGATTTTTTTCGGTCAATCCACAAACGGTGCATGCTTTTTTTTTTTTATTTATTATTATTATTTTTTAAAGTAGCGAAGTAGCGACTACAATTCAAAAGTAGTTTGTAGTCGCTACATTAAAAAAAAACTAGTTGTAGTTGTAGTTAACTACATTTATAACAAAGTAGTTGTAGTTGTAGTTCGCTACAAAATAAATGTAGTTTTTCCAACCACTGGGCCGAAGTATGAGGTGTGCTTCGGACGCTTCGGCCTATAATAATTTATGTTCTAAAATTTCATTTTACGAATTAAAGTCGTATTTATTAAAGTCGTAAAAATACGCGGTTGGTCTTATTGTTTTTCTTGGAAATTTTCGAATCGAATGGTGCTTCGTTTAATTCTCTACTCTCAGCGGTTTTAAGACAGACAGACGCGAAGAGATTTTAATAGTATTGACTAGCTGCGTGGCCCGGCGTTGCACGGGCTGTAATGTAGTGAAGGCAGTTTCAGAAAACTACTCGCCGCCAAGGCGGCTCGCCTTTAAAGTAGTGAGGAAAGTTTAAATAACCTACTCGCCGCCAAGGCGGCTCGCCTTTGGAGTAGCGAGGACAGTTTCAACAAACTACTCGCCACCAATAAGGCTCGCCTTTAAAGTAATGAGGAAAGTTTAAACAGTTAACTCGCCGTCAAGGTGGCTCGCCTTTACAGTAGCGAGGAAAGTTTCAATAAACTATTCGCCGCCAAGGCGGCTCTCCTTTAAAGTACCAAGGAAAGTTCCAACAAATTACTCCCAGCTAAAGCGGCTCGCTAAAAAGCTTTCCTGAATCAAAGAATCAATCGAATTATTTGCACATGCTTCCTCAAAAAAAAAAAAAAAAACAAAAAAAGACGATGTCAAGTAGCGCATACTTAACACTCTCCCTAAATAACAAATAAAATTCCTTACCAAAAACAATTATTTCCAAACCGCTTTCTTCCTGCAAAATTAATTGCAAAATTCTAAACGAAAAAGTTCTTTTAATGTTTGGATCGCAGCCCAAAAAAAAGTCCCTTCTAAAAACAGCAATTGCAATTTTATTTAAAAACACATTTTCAAAATGGTATACCAGAGAAAAAATATGTCATTAATAATTAGAATAAAAACAATTGTTAGAACTTTGTTGTAACACGTATTTAAAATGACAATGGAAGGAAATAACACTCTTTAATTTTAAAAAGTTCAATAATTTAATTAACGTTTTAATTTAAAATGGCAACGGTAGGAAATAAATGCCTTGTAATTTTAAATAGTTCAACAATTTAATTAACGCTTTAATTTAAAATGGCTACGAAAAGAAATAAATGTGTTGGAATTTTAAATAGTTCAATAATTCAATTAACGTTTTATCTCAAAATGGCAACGGTAAGAAATAAAAGTCTTGGAATTTTAAATAGTTCAACAATTTAATTAACGTTTTAATTCAAAATGGCAACGGTAAGAAATAAAAGTCTTGGAATTTAAAATAGTGCAATAATTTAATTAACGCTTTAATTTAAAATGGCGACTGAAAGAAATAAATGTCTTGGAATTTTAAATATTTCAATAATTTAATTAACGTTTTAATTCAAAATGGCAACGGTAAGAAATAAAAGTCTTGGAATTTAAAATAGTGCAATAATTTAATTAACGCTTTAATTTAAAATGGCAGCGGTAAGAAATAAAAGTCTTGGAATTTAAAATAGTGCAATAATTTAATTAACGCTTTAATTTAAAATGGCAACTAAAAGAAATAAATGTCTTGGAGTTTTAAAAGTGCAAAGAATTTAATTAACGTTTTGATTAATATTTCAGCTAATTAACGTCGTACAATTACGCTGTTGGTCTTATTGTCTTTCTTAGAAAATTTCTAATCGAATGGTATTATGTTTGATTCTTTACGCTCAGCGGTTTTTGAGGAGTTCAAGCTTCAGACGAACAGACAGACAGACAGACAGACGCGGACAGATTTCAATAGTAGCAATGAGTTAAAAATCTTCTTCACCTACTATTTTCTATTTCTCTCCGAGAAAGAGTTATTTTTTAACATAACTTATCACCATTATTCGTGTATTTGACTATTTTAAAATGGGTTTTACTTTCACAAAAATGTTAAGAAATATTTTTACATCTCCTAGCTATGTCTTTGCCTATAACTCTTATTGAACTATTTTATTAAGTTGTTCTAACATTTGGACTTATTTATTACTAATATTAATAC
Organism: Uloborus plumipes; assembly: GCA_038373865.1. Lineage (NCBI taxonomy): Eukaryota > Metazoa > Arthropoda > Arachnida > Araneae > Uloboridae > Uloborus > Uloborus plumipes. Next base: position 361 of record JAXGGA010020328.1, on the reverse strand, counting down.
TTCGATGTAATTATTATTATTCTTATTCTTATTATTATTATTATTATTATTATTATTATTATTATTATTATTATTATTATTATTATTATTATTATTATTATTATTATTATTATCATCATTATTATTATTATTATTATCATTATTATCATTATTATTATTATTATTATTATTATTATTATTATTATTATTATTATTATTATTATTATTATTATTATTATTATTATTATTATTATTATTATTATTATTATTATTAATATTATTTATTTGAGACGCCTCTTTTCCAATCTGACAGACACCATACTTGTAATGTATAGCTCTGATTTACAGAATAGTTTTTGTTATCAATTGAAGTTTAAAGCTG